>JAUEKZ010217308.1:0-16393 GCA_031471865.1 Melibe leonina
TGTGTGTCCACTGGTAGGTTTTAGGAATAGAAAAATAGAATGAAAAAGTCTTGGGTGTTTCAATTGGTGCGATTTTGGAAGAAAACCAAAAACGTCTTACTAGCAAATCATGTCTAAGATTTAGCAGACGAAAAAATTAATAAAAAGTGAATAAGATTTAAAAAAAAACCCAACAAAGACAATCAACAACAAAACAGAACACTAAAAAACCCCCCAAAACCTCAACGAAACAACAAAAACAACAAAGCAAAAAACAAAACAAAACCAAACAAAAATACCACACTAACTCTAACCCATATATCAAACTGACAGGTGGTAAACGACAACATATCATTGTCATTTTTTTGTTCATTTTATAAGCTTACTTGTAGTATAATATGTCGTATATATACCTCCTTTCCTCTTCATTTCAGAACCCAAATGACTGTACTGAGTATATCACGAAAGGGATTGAACAACTTCCATCTCAGTGGCAACGTAAGGTCTCGCTATATCACGACTCTCTCCGACTGAATTGAACTCACCCCGTCCCATCCCTAAAGACGTTCCCATCACCACCAAGACATCTAACGCCCCCATCAGCACTAGAGCCACCAGCGGGCATTTCGTGGAACCAGACACAGGGTAAGTCGAGGTTCACACCCACCAACACGCCAGCCCAGTGTGAACCCAGCCACTGCCATCGTGAATAACGAAGGCATTGACCCAGCCCGTCGTTGCCCAGTCTAATGCCTTAGACCGCACCGCACCTTTGACTTTGATAAGCACCCAAACCACCAGCCGCTCACCGCCCAGGTGACAGTCCTGGACTGACATAGTGACCACGAACTGCCCCTGGCTAGCGGTCAGTACTGTCGGTTTACTTAGCTTTGACCACTCCGGCAACCCCCGGCCCCTATCAACCCTCGTGTGTCCACTCTGCGGTGCGTACTTCTCAACCGGACCGCTAATGGTCAACAATGCTTTAATTCAAGCCTGGATTATCGACCGCTGACCAGTGACCGACCGCAGGGTCTGTATGACTCTCATACACACTCATGCACACACTCACACACAACCACTTACACACACATTGACATACAAATGCTAATACAGCGCCTGCGGCGATAAAAGTCAGTGTGGAACATTTGGGATTGTTTCTTAATCGCCATTTAAAAACCCTACGAGAAACGCAATTACAATTCTTGAGGAATTCAACGCGACGGATATATCTTACTACGATCTTTGGAGAAAACTAGAAGGGTAAAATTGCCACAATGAATACCGTGTTTGGAATTCTTGATACCCTGTCTCCGCGGATGAAGTGATGATGGAAAAATAACAAAACTACAGGATGCGTTCTTTTGTTGGAAATATCAGACAAACTACGCGGCTTGAAAATTTGTCCATTGCACACGCTTCTCTTCAGACGACGCACCCCAAGGACTGCTTCAGTTTGCCGATTGTTTGCTAAGTGAGATCGCCGGTTCCAAATTTCGCACAGGCCTCAGGGAGGAGGAGAACCCGTACAAGTTTGGCCCCGACACTTGGACACTTGGACAGTGTAGGGGAAGGATCATAACCCTGACCAACCCCCGCGGCAGGTCATACACACTGAGCGACTGTGTCAAGGTGTGGGGGTTCTTTGTTTTGCCTCTGGCGGCCTGTTGCCCCGCTGGTCATTGATTCGAGTAGAGACCTCTTGCTGTTATTGGAAGCTGCATGAGGAATTGATTTGACCACTGACACGGACACTGTGTAACTGACCACCACAATGCCTTCCAGCGGTGTCTAGCTTTGTTTATTCATGTGGACATTGCATTAGAACCATTAAAGACCGGTGGTCAGGAACAAGATAATGTAAACTGGACAGAAGAGTTCGGGTGGAATTCTTCTCTCCCTATAAAATAAACGACCATCAACGTAGATAGTCTCAATAATTTATCAAAATGTTCGAGGATGTTGGGTGAAACCTCCAATACTGTGATTCTTGCGTGCTTTATCTTCAGATAAGGAAATGAAGGTAAAAAAATTCATGGATATACAATTGGTTTATATCGTTTGGATTGTGTAGGATGTGAATGTTAACAAACTGAATTGTTATTATAACGAGTTGTGTTAGGTTAAATAAAACCAGGGTTTGTAAGCGTTCTGGCAATTTTGAGAAAAACAAGTCTTCTTCCTGAACCTCTTGGTTTGTTTTATTCTCTACCGCTAGATAATGTTGGCATGGCTAAAAAACACAACAGATTGACAACGATGGAAGACGGATAATGATCATCTTCGAGAGATTCTGTTGTGATACAAATGTTAGGCTGTATTCATGTATAAGATTGTATGATATCTACCCTTCAGGCATCACCTCCTGACCATGGGCATGGGCGATGACGTCGGGACCGATGACGTAGACGACACTTTGGCAAATGGCAGGACCTTGAGCGACGAGGAGAGCGTGGACAGCAGTGTCAATGATGACGCCATCAGCTGCATCACAACCACCAACAGCATCAAGACTGGTGCACCAAAGAAACGCGTTCAGTTTCCGCCGGACGACTTTCTCGTCCGCGTCCGCGAAATCCCGCCACGGAGTAACAAGTCCTCGTCCGAGTCGGATGGTTCCGCCAGCGATTCTTCGGACTCGGACGGTTCGGATACGGACTCGGCTACAGACTCGGAGGACGTGTCCTCGGAACGAGACACCCCTTCCCCCGCGGCCCCCGTGGAATCACAAAACAAATTCAACACAATGCCTCCTTTAATGTACGCCGCCAAAGGCTCTTACAGCATCAGCAAGCAAAATGCAGTCAAAAGCTCGAACAACGTAGCCAAAATAACAGGCATCAACCCACCCGCAATACCGCAGTCTTCCTATAGAAAACAACAGACCAAGAAACCAAGGAGGACACCGTCGCCCAAACTAGAAAAACGAACGAAGAAAACCCCTAAACCCAACGAGAAAGTAAATAACAAAAAGACACCACCTCAGAACGAAAATCTTAAACCGAATAAAAAACGAACTCCACTGAAAATAAAGGAAGGACGGATATCTCCTCCACCGCCTACGAAACAGAATAATAGTAAAAATACCACCGGCCCCAAGCCGAGCAACAATTCCTCTGTCAAACTCTTTCAGAGACGAGGGAGTGGGGCTGTCACGAGCAAGAGCTCGACCGCCAGGAAACCCGTCCAAACCATTGTGACTACCTCAGTGACAGCCCTTCCCAACACGGTGACAGCACCTTCCCCGGATTCCTCGGTGGACCGAGTCAGTCGGGCAGTGCAGTCTCTCACCATGGGAAAACTATACACGCTCGACGGATTTATTTTCCCGCCTCATCACGCCAAAGAGTTACACCTCCCAGATCTTTCATCAACTTCAAAATCGGAAGATTTCGACAAGACTGTCTTCACCGCATCCTCGAAGAGATCTTCTGTGGATTTGAGTTCTCCTCGACGTTCTTACCCGGAAAGTGGTCATAACTTTAATAATAATAACAGCATGTATCCCAGCACGCCCCAGTCAGCAAACCGGAAGAGACGGTACTACGCATGGCAAATGGCCAACGGAAGTATTCAGAACACACTCCACAGCACTCCAAACATTTACCAGTTGTGGGACAATCCAGTATCAGTAAGGTCTAGTTCAGACACGATGGAAAAATCTTTCAGTAATAGTAGATGACGAGCGTGGTGAGGCCACCTGCAGCAATGTGGGTGCAAAATGGATGCAAAGGTGTGGATGCGACTTAATATGAATAAAATGTAAATAAATTTGTGGATAAGAGACAGCATTTATTATTTATTAAGACAATGATTTCGCAAGCATTTACAGCATAGGAATGAACGGACTTTTGGATAGAATATCAGAATCTGCGATTTCAAGAAAATCTGCAAAGATGTCAACTGTCGAATGGATTAGAAGATATTTTTTTCGTGAATGTGATCCAGTGCAGGGTAATAGAGAAGGCGATTTTTAAAATCATGCTTATCGATGTTAGTGGAAGGCTGTATATTTGAATGTCTGTTCAAGGAATGTCTGTCTAGGGTAGGCTGTCTAGAGGAATGTCTATTTGTCCATGGCAGTCTTTAAATGTCAGGATGTACACATGACTGCATGCCTCTCTATTTAAACAATGATACATGAACGTGTGTCTGCCGCGGATAGGTGTTTATATGCATGTCTGTCTTTATACATGTTTGTCTGGCGAGGGTAGGTGTGTAAATGAATGTTTGTCTGCCGAGGGTAGGTGTGTATATGAATGTCTGTCTGCCGAGTGTATTTGTATATGAATGTCTGTCTACTAAGGGTATGTGTATATATGAATGTATGTCTGCCGAGTGTATGTCTATATGAATGTCTATCTGCCAAGGGTAGGTGTGTATATGAATATCTGTCTGCCGAGGGTAGGTGTATATGAATGTCTGTCTGCCAAGGGTAGGTGTGTATATGAATATCTGTCTGCCAAGGGTAGGTGTGTATATGAATATCTGTCTGCCGAGGGTAAGTGTATATGAATGTCTGTCTGCCAAGGGTATGTGTATATATGAATGTCTGTCTGCCGAGTGTATGTCTATATAAATGTCTGTCTGCCGAGGGTAGGTGTGTATATGAATGTCTGTCTGCCGAGGGTAGGTGTGTATATGAATGTCTGTCTGCCGAGGGTAGGTGTATATGAATGTCTGTCTGCCGAGGGTAGGTGTGTATATAAATGTCTGTCTGCCGAGGGTAGATGTGTATATGAATCTCTATAGAGGGGATGTTGAATGAGGGAATATGTGTCTGATTAGGTGAGGCTATTTACTTGAATGTCTGTCTAAGGTATGATGTGTAAATGTTTATGTGAATGTTTGTGTGTCCACGTCCACGCTAGACCACATGGATGTCTCTAGGTTACAAATGGGCAAATGGTGTTTTATATAAATGTCTGCCAGTCGACGATAATATCTTTACATGAATGTCTCCACGGCGTACATATAGAATGTCTGCTTAAATGTCTGTCTTTCAGGGTATGCTATTTATGATGTTACGAATGTGTGGTAATTCAATGACACGAATGCACGGGTATGTGCACGCATGCATGTATATGTACAATAGGGAAAGCAGGATGTATGAATGGGTGTCATCTACCGGAGTGCTGATGTACTGAGACGGGGAGCCAGACTAACCAGCCTCCAATGAAACTAGGGTCAACACCATGAAGGTTGAATTCAAGCAGGGAGCTTTAGACACTTTCTGTGAAGCACCCAATAGGTTTGACTAAATGGGGGATAAGCTTCACCCACTTCTTCAAAAATGTTCACTCTTTCCGTCCTCTCTTTAGACGTGAAAAATACAAAACGCATCCCGAAATTGATTATGAAAAGCGCTGTCGTTTTATTCGCTAGTCGCATCCGTTGTCAAGGAGTGTTGACAGTGTTTCAAAATGGTCGCCGCAATTTAGATGACGACATGCGATCTCCTTTTGATTAAAGGGTGTAGGCGGAGCTTATTCACCAGTTTGTCTAGCATATTGGGTGCTTCAATTTTGCAATAGAGACAAAGAGTGCTATATATTCCCTCCTGTGTTATAACCATCTTGGTAATCATCACATATCATGTGCACTTTCTCGCACCAAAACCACGTCTTGGTAATTGGAAATTGTGAATCAAACCCACGAGGCCGGTCTTTTCGGCTTCCTGGTTCCCTTGATCATGAGCACTCTAGTTACTAGAAATCTGAAGTGTGAATATACGGATGTACGACGCATAGACATCTGCCAAACCCTACTCTTTTCTATTGCGTGGAAAGTAAATTATGAGGAGAAAAGTCACTACACCTTAAATTGGTATATTATATATATGAAATAAAATCTGTGTGAACATTTCCAAGCCTTGTGATTTTTTAAAGCATGTGTTTGAGACAAGGTCTGGTCCAGGGAGTTTTCAGATTTGTGGATTGAAAAATGAACACCGGCGCAGATGCAGTGATGTCCACTTAAAGTAAGATACACTGCTACTGATACCAAACTTAGCCAGACGGAGTGGGGAGTCGGTAGAGTTAGATAGATAATCCATCGGGTAGCAGCGTCTGTATTTGCTGCCCGGAGCCATTTCCAACAGGAAGTCTGTATTGTATTACCTAGTTACCTAACCTTGGTGACCGCGACCAATGCAACATCTTTAGGCCTGTCCCAAGATCAGATAAGATAAGATAAGATAAGATAAGATAACTCTAAGCAAACAGGTACAGTAGAACACTTTGATACAATGACCTGCCCCGAGCAAGAGAAAAAGTTCGTAATATCCGTAGTTCGTTTTATCTGTCTATATAACATTATCATTGAAATAATGAGGCAGAAAAGAAATTGGGACTGAGAAACGTGTTCGTCATATCCGTAAGTTCGTTGTTATTGTGTTCGATATTAGCGTGCTCGACTGTTAATGGAAAGCTATGCGCCAGGGCAAGAAATCTGTTCCGATTTAGTTTTCTTACCGCCATGTTTCCCTAAGCTGCCGGCGGTCAACTGCCCTGGACGCCCTGTGATTTTCTTTTAAATTCATTTTTGATTTTGACCAAAAGCTGCTTTTTGTCGTCCTATTTCTGATAAAATACATTATGTCATGATTGTTTACCACGGATTTTATGCCATTGTTTCCCCTCCCCCGGCCCCACCTGGTCTGTGTTGTATATGGGCTGCACACGGTGTTTAAACTTTACTTGAATTAATTTTATTGCCTTTGTCTATTGTAAAAGAGACGCATATTTTGTGTCCATTAAAAAAACCAAAACAAAACAAAAAAAACAACCCCCCCCCCAAAAACAAACAAACAACAACATAAAAAACACAACTCTTGGGAGACCCAGTAGAGTATCGTATGGCATTCTAAATTCAAAGCTCCGCTGAAAGCTCTTCCAGCCATTTTTTTGTATTCATCGTTGAATGCATGTACGCTGGCAAAGCCCCCGTTTAGTTTTGTTATCGGATGAACACCTAGAACAGCACAGCGGCAAGATGAGTGGTAATGATGACCCGTGGTAAAATGCCTGTCCCTGAGGAATAATGGCAGGGATCGTGGCTTTCGGACCAGACCAGACAGATAAGGGATTTGTTCTTTCTCTTTCCGTCACCAATTCAGTTTGTGTCTGTCATCAATCATGTCTGACACGGATCTTTGTGTCTGTCATCAATCATGTCTGACACGGATCTTTGTGTGTGTATATATGTATGTATGTGTTTGTGTTGTATGTATGTGTTTGAGTGTGTTGTATGTGTGTATGTATGTGTTTGAGTGTGTTGTATATGTTTGTGTGTGTGTTGTATGTATTTGTGTGTGTGTGTATGTGTTTGAGTGTGTTGTATTTGTTTGTGTGTGTGTATGTATGTGTTTGAGTGTGTTGTATATGTTTGTGTGTGTGTGTGTGTGTGTGTATGTGTTTGAGTGTGTTGTTAGCTGCTCGACCACAGACACAGCCCTGTGTACAATGTAGATCAATCCCCCTACGTAGAGTAGACCCCCCCCACCTATTAATTGATGTCCGATTCTGGTGGGGTGACCACTGTCTGTTCAGTGGAAGAAAATGTCCCACAGGATACCAAATGAATTATTAGCTGGCTTATCCCCCTTGTCGAACAAATGGCATGTCTGGCCCTTATAAACCCAAGTCAAGCACCATTGGTCTTACTAGTGACTATGTACAGGTGACCCAGGAAGACTTTTAACATAAAAATTCATAAAAGATATATATATACATATATATACATAAAAATATGAAATATTCAAGATTCATGTCTTCTTTTACAAAATAAATAAAATTTCAGTCTACTGAAATATGCCAAGACTGAAAATTCTGTCCGTTCACTGAAATCTCATTTATCTGGTATAAGATCATTATTAGTTTTGAAGATTTTGCATATTCTGTTTGGTAAGAAGAAACAGACCCCGCAGTGAAAGGGTGAAGGCAATATAAGCACTGTTTTAATGTACACTTGAACCTCAATATACCGCTCTCTGTTATACCACCATTGACATCTATACGCCATTCTCTATTCAAGAACATTTATGACTTACATATAATGAATACTTCTCATTATACCGCCAAATTGATGTTTTCTCTGGCAGTACAACGAGATTTAAGTGTAAATTGAAATCACTGGATCCAGACACTTTCTGTGTGCGATGTGATAATATAGATTTTTATTTCAGTAAAAGTCCTGCAGGGGCATCATCAACCATCATGGGAATATTATACACAATAACGTTATATCATATCGTATTTCATCATCCTGATCATGTTATATAATACACAGCGGAGGAGGAAGGGATCTGGTAGAACAAATGACGCGGCATTTCAAGTAAGGACCATGTATAAAAAGTCACAAGCTTATTGGTCACACGGATACGAAACAATGTTATGATGGATAAATAGACGTCTAGTTAAAAAAAAACAACAACAAAAAAAATAATAAAACCAGAAAAAAAACCCCAACATATTTCATTTACAAATCTATATTTTTGAAAAGGGTATGTTTATGTATGAATTGGATAAAAGCTAGAAAATAGAAATGACAAAATTTTGTCATCATAACTCACAGTATATCATGTTCACAAAAGGATTCATAGTGTGGATGAAAGTGAAAGAGAAAAAAAAACCTGCATGGTAAAACTTGTATAAAAATCCCATTGCCAAAACCCCAACCTCCTTAAAGAACAAAGTTTTTGGTCAAACAGTAGATCTAGCCATAATCTTGGTTTATATGTAAGAAAAAATGTACAAAAATCACCTCGGCAACACAACCATTGCTGTCTTGAATAAAAAAACCCAACAATATTATATGAACATTTACTACATAAATCTTGCAAAATAACATTTCATTTTGTATTGTGGACAGAGTGAAAAGCCTGATTTGTAAAAAAGAATAACTATTTAAAAATGAAAAATAAAGGGCTGATTATGTATAAGATATACGATATGTGTTACTTTCTTAACATATTTTTCAAAAGAACTACATACTTCAGGACCACAAATTCAATGACGACTCTAATCTGTGCTAAGATTACACAACTAAGGACTATGTGCATGAGGAATTGGACACGGAAAATTGTAAATAGTCGATAGATATGTTCACACAGTTGCAAAGAAAAAAAAACTATCCGTCCCGAAACGCAAGAATGGGCTGTGTTAGTGTTATGAATCAACAAGCTGTTTAGTTGAAGAGTAAGAGGTACAGAACAACTGTGTAGTGCAGTGCCCCTTTCTGATTGCCAAATGAATTTTGATGGTGTTCCTTCTAATGTATGCTATGAATGATATCCGTGCCTACGAGGCAAGTAACTGTATTTGTTAACCCTTCCACAGCGGGGTACGATTCTTTGTTTCTTTGTTAATTGAGAGTTTCAGGGCACTTGCAACTACTGCTATGGTCAAATAAGCGCCCAGAGGTAAGTAAGATGATAATGATAGGCTAGTTAAAAGAACAGCCAGACTTTGACCCTGCCAGGGACATTTCACAGAGAGATGATTTACAAGGAAAAAAATATCATCTCTCAGAAAAGGTGACAGAGAAATGATTTACAGGAAAAAAAAAATCACCTCCCACAATCACAAAGCAGGACAAACATACAGATAATGGCCACCGCCCATATCATCCCCTATTGTATTCCGGGGAGGTCCCATTCCAACCCAACTGACAATGCAAAACCTTGAAAATGTATGTGTTCTTATAACAGATAAATCAGATTTCAGTGTACTTACATATGCCAGTTCACTGAAATCTGATTTATCTGGTATAAGAACAGGCAAGTCATGAAGATTTTGGTGTCCTTAGCATTGAAAGGGTTGAGGTTTTGTCATGAGTCACACAGTGTATTATAAATGTTGCCTACACAGCACAAAACACACAGTCTCATCATAACACAGCAGAGTGAGACGCGTATCAATGACGAGTGACACACACCTGGACACTTTAGTTTAAAAACCATGCACACACAACACACGCAATAGGTGAAAAAGAGAGACTGAGGAGAGAGATATGAAAAGATCAAGATAGTCTAGGTGTGGTATATAAAAAAATTTGGAACCAAAATAAAAATTTTGCATATAAATTGAAACAGCATGAATGATTAAAATGACACAACAAACCCATCACCAAATTTAAATAAAAAGAAGAAACAAAACATGTATGTATTTTTCATTAACAATGGAGGGCATCATAATGTAAAAAAATGTTCATCACAAGGAACACGGTGTGTAAAGACACAGAAAGCAGATTACAACAGTGTGTTCTCTGCTGTCACAACTCTATTCCTGCCTTGTGTGGGCAGAGGCATTACATTGTAACACACACACATCCCTCCAGTCATCCACAGACATACTAATCATTGGTGCAGAGAAAAAGCCCTATTCTAAGAAGTTCCCCTTTGAGAGAAAATACCCAAAAGAATAAATTTGCAATGACTATAAACAGTGATCCTGAACACCGATGAAATGGAAAGTAGCTTCACAAAACACTAGCAATTTGATTTTTCAAGCTTATTAGCTCACTTACCATGCATCAGGTATTATATTCCAATCCAGAACAATGCATCATTTGAGAGTTGTGTGACTGACTTCAATTCCTTCTTTACTCGTGTAAATAAAAAAAATGCCTAAAACAAAAACAAAAACCCAAGTCCTCACAGAACAACTTCTTGGAAAAAAACCAAACAGCAAAGACATTTCAACAGTAGCAATTACAAAATCGTGAAATTAACAAGATTATTATAATGATAAAAACACATCAATTTGAATTATTTTAGTCTATTTATCAGTTAGAAATAAATACAAACGTAGCAAAGAAAAAAAAGAAATCTCCAAACTAAATAAATAGATACATAGAGGCAAAGTTCCTTGATACAATACCTGACATAAACTTATATGTGGCTAATCTTATATTTTTATAGCTTTTTCACAATTTTAGGACATAAAATTTTTTTTTTTTTGGTATATGCCATATCAAAAAAAAAAAGAAAAAAAGGAAGAAATTTGATTACATAAAACGATGACAAGCGCTATAGTATAAAAGTATATTACAAAACAAATTAATTAACATCAGGCTCAAACTCAAGAAACTCAAGTTGCAGCTCTTGATTTTTGATAGTCACGGCTAACCCTGCATATAAATTCATTTATCAAGCAAGGAATGATATATAGAGATTGTGACGTGACAAAACGGAGAAAAAAACAACAACTAACAAATTAAAAGAATTAGAATCTGCTGAGGACATGGAACCAGAGGCAATGCTGACTGCCCGGCCGATGGTGGTTGTCATCATACACTTGAATTGCTGCATCGTGAAATGTTTGTTCACACGGTCTACGTCTACGACTACGACCCACCCTTTCACTCTACAAAGAACGTGAAACACATCTGGAATGTTAAATAAACCCACATTGAATTGGGACAGAGTGGTTCACACACACACACACACATACTCACACAGACCTTCATAATTATCATAATTGTCCTGTATAATTAAAAAAAAAATTCCAATAATTCATGAAGTATAAAACTTGTTTACACAAAAACCCTTGAATAAAAAACAAAAACAAAAAAAAAACCCCTTTGAAATCTCTCACATCTAAACCTGCGAAGCATATCCTTATTGGCAAGACAGGGGACTTCCAAGATATTTGTGTTCATTTCTTAGCATCAATGCAGCTGAGAGTCAATGAGAAGGAAAAACCCTACACTGTATGGTAAATAGTAAGGTAGGGAGCAAGAACTGGAAATCACAAAAAATGAGTTAAACTTGAAATAATATGCAGTGCAGAAATGAGATAAAGCCAAAGAAAGCAGGACATGGAAAAAAAAAGACAAACATAAAACTGACCTAGGCGGGACCCTGCTACGGCACCCATCACCTGGCCGACAGTCAGACAGCGAGCTAACCACTTATCCATCCGTTCCCAAGGTCAATTTTATGTTTCTCTATATTAAATCAATTATTCTGCTTTCTTTGGCTTTGTCTCGTTTCGGCACTGCATATTATTTGACTGTACAGATCCTCTGCTCACAGGTCTATACCATTAATGGCCCCCTCCCCCTCCCCTTTCAATCCATAGAAGTAGAAGCGCTGCTTGTCCAGTTAATTGTTAATGTCTGTATGATTTGCTGTGACCAGTTCCCCAATTTAACAATAACTTTGAAGGTCATTGATGGCTGAAAACAATTATGGCATTTCATTTCAAATCCATAGACAAAACAGTAATACTATACACAGTGGACTATCAGAAGACATTCTGACATTAAGGGATATTTGCCGTAGTCTGAAACCATAGCTATGGCAGTTTATGATGATTGATAATTCAAGACTTTGGTTGTGAAACTTAAACAGGCAGTTAAAATACAGGTCTTATAAACCCTAAAAACTGGAAAAACAAACAAATAACTTGGGTCTTAACATCATTACAGTATGATGAATCTTACCCTCTCATCCCCCTCATCCCCAAAGAAAAAAGAAGAATCATAATCATTTAATCATAAACATCTAAAAAAAATGTAACCAAAAAAAATAAAATTATGTAGCTGCTAAATAATCATGTAATGATCTACATTGAAAAACTAGTCTGTCCATATTTCATGACAAACGATAGAAAGGCCACAAAAGAGGATTTATTTAATTTCAAATCGTGAGGCTCAGCAAGTTCTGTAGACGCCATCATCGATTCCCTCCCCTTATAAATTTTCGTCGCAAGCGGGTCAAGGTCAAGACAGAATGCCCAAGGTCACCGTGCCGTGGGTGTTCTTCAGGATGTTGACAGCGTCCTCATGAGTGAATCCTTCCAGTGACTGGCTGTTGACAGAGAGGATCTGGTCCCCTCGGGCCAGGGACCCTTCGTCTGCCGCTGCCCCTTTGTTGAAGACAGTCTTGACGTAGATGGGGAGGTCACCATGGGGGCTGCCGTGACCCCCAACAATGGAGAAGCCCAGACCCTCCGTCCCACGGTTCAAAATGATGGTCTTGTACTGTGGAGGTTGCCTAGGAAGATGGAAAGAGGTAAATAATTACGAGAAAAAAAAAAAAAAGTTTTAAGATTTTAAGAGTTCTGTTATTGACCATGTTGAGAAGCGCTCAGTCATTTAATTTTAATTGGAAGAAGAAGAATTAATTTTAAAATAATTCTTTCATACTGATAGTAATGCTCAGCCACTCAGCCAAGCCAAATTAGTCAACTAATTTGAAGAAGAAAAATATCATGGATCCTTCTTTGCCTTGAAATTAAAAGACATAAAAAAGGACATTTGATGATTGATTCTAGTAATACCTTACAGTCATACCATGCTAAAGGTCTTCATCAGGACAAACAAATTAACAAAATAAAAAAATATAGTTAAATTAATAATTAAAAAACCAACCCAATCGGCCGTGACCAACATACCCATCATCGTCTATCTCCACAGCAGCGATGTCCTTCTTGGTTATATCGGAAAAGTCTCCACTGACCTGCCGAGAACGCTGACCACTGACGGACACTGCCTTAGCTTCGCCTGCATCGCATAGAGGAAAAAAAAGAAATCAGTAACAATACTTGTTGTGATATTTATAGCTCTCTTCAATTTGATTTAGTCTCTAATTACAAACAAGAGCTCATTACAAAAGTTAGCTTGGAGATAAGTAATACATAGGATTAGGTATCAGTGGTCAGCTTATACCCTTCCTGAAATCTGCTGGGCAAAATTTTGCCAGTCCTGAAAATTAAAATTTTTTGTTCGCTTTTTAAAACATTCACATGAAAGAATAATAGTGTAAAGCACTGCTAAACACTACAAGACCCACAAACACACAATCGCCTTAATAAAAACACACCAATCCTGAAATCTGACGGGTAAAATTTTGCCAATCCCTTCAGCAAACTTTCAACTCGATGCTGCTTTTTCATTCAGGAAACTTCTGAAAAATCAGGAAGTCTGGCACCCGTGGAGTAATCACATATCAAACTTTCATCATGGTTTGGAGTTCAGGTTGTTACGTCAAATAAATTTTCTCCCATTTATGATTTACCCAACTCTGACCCCGTAATATTAAGTTGGCATCATTGAGGGGTTCTACTTCTTTTGTGAATATTTTCAGAAAATTTGTTACATTTACAGCTTTCATAGTCATAGTCTACACACTAATATCTAACCCTTTCAATGCTAAGGTTATTTCCAAACTAATGACTAGATACATAAAAATCTTTACAGATTTCAGTGGACTGACATAGACATATGCCACGGGTGATTTTACTAGAGAGAGAAAGTAGCAAAAAAGAGACACAAAAGAAAGAGGAAAGCTCCTTTTTCACCCTCTTCATTAATTTTGTGTAGGTCAAGGATCTCAAATTCACCGTTTTAACCTTTACACAGCTGCAAAATTTTCCAAGTTTACGTGTTTAGATTCCAGATCAATCAGATTTTAAGGGACTGGCATATGTCAGTCTACTGAAATCTGGTTTGGTCAAAGAACAGGCACATCTTGAAGATTTTGAGGTATCTAGTTTGACCTAGAGGTCTTTAGCATTGAAAGGGTTAACTTCTCTCACCTTGCACGACGTGAAGTGTGACCTTGGTGGAGGCTCGGAGCGTGCTGACCACCTGTTCGTGTGTCATGCCCTCCGTGGGCACCCCGTTGATGACCAGCACCTTATCCCCCACCTGGAACATACACATACACACACACACAGGTACAGATACAAACACACACACACACATACACACACACACACAGATACAGATACAAACACACACACATATACAAAGACACACACACAAACAGAAACACAGAAAGAGAGATGAGTCAATAATAAATCAAACACAAGCTAAACGCAAATAGGATCATACCAGCAAACCAAGCCGTCTCACCATATTTCCAGAGGCACGGAGGCCCATACAAAGGAAGACCAATAACAAAACTCCCTGTGCTTTTGGATAAAGGCCTCGCAATACTCAAACGAGACATCAGGCTTAGAACAATATAGGACCTTGAAGTCTTTAGAACCCTAACAGAGGATTGTAAATCGTGGAGAGAACTTACATAAGAAATATTGGAGACAGTGACAGGCAAAGCGACACAATCTTTCGGCAGAGTCGCGAAAGGCATCTAAGTCAGTTAGTAAAGTAAACGTAAGACTTCATCATGACTGAATAAGACAGAACACTAGAGGATAGGATGGAGAAGGAGAGACAACAAGACTCTTTAGAGCTCTTGTCCACAGCCGCCGCACAGACAGCATAGAAAAATTATGATTGTGTCTTACATGTTTTACCACTTGCCTTGTTTACAGCACCCAGAAAAACATGTGATTGAGTGCAAGGTGAAAAGAGCTCTCAGCGAACAAAAATAAGCCAGTTTTTAAAAATCATAATAGTAATAGCAATCAAGATCATCACTGTGTTGTTAAGTTATATTGCGAATTCTATATTTGCTTTACCTTCAGTTTGCCAGACTTGGCTGCAGGCCCGGTGGGGTTGAGGGAGGCGATGATGACGGGGGCGTCGCCAATGGTGCTGCCCACCCCGCCAGCCACGCTGATGCCAAAGGAGCCTGAGGCGTCCTGTTCCAGGTCCACGATACGCAGGTGGTTGGCATCTTCACTGGCAGCTGTGCACAGATGTGGGCAGGCAGGGAGAGATGGAGGGAGGGAGGCAGACAGGGAGGGATGGAGGGAGGCAGACAGGGTGGGAGGGAGGGAGGGAGGCGGGGATGGAGAGAGGCAGACAGGGAGGGATGGAGAGAGGCAGACAGGGAGGGATGGAGGGAGGGAGGCAGGGATGGAGAGAGGCAGACAGGGAGGGATGGAGGGAGGCAGACAGGGAGGGAGGCAGGACGAGAGGGATGGAGGGAGGCAGACAGGGAGGGAGGCAGACAGGGAGTGAGGCAGGACGAGAGGAATGGAGGAGAGGTAGACAGGGAGGGAAAGGTGGATGGAGGGATTGAATACATAATAATCATGATGAGAATCATTATAGATATTATACTATAATAGCAAAATCCATTCATAAAGCATCAACTTCTCATGAAACACTGAGTTCTGATATATGCTTAGAATAATATACACCGGAAATCGTAAAAAATAATGCATGAACATAATGAGAGATAAAGATCATACAAGATAAATCTAATTCATCCTTACAAAGCACAAAATCTTTTGAAGGCAGTAATGTACTTTTTAAAAGATAAAAAGAGTCTATCTCGCCAATTATTACATGACAGCTTTCTTCATCCCTAAGCCAAAATATAAGACAGTCTAATGAGGATGATGATGTTGTACAAAACTCTACCCAAGATGATATTACTATGGGGCACAGAGAGAGAGAGAGAGCGAGAGAGAGAGAGAGAGAGCGAGAGAGAAAGAGAGAGACAGCGAGAGACAGATAGATAGAGTGGAGATAGAGAGTGGAAGGAAAGAGAGAG
>JAUEKZ010217527.1:0-22488 GCA_031471865.1 Melibe leonina
TGCCTTAAATTGAATATTCAATTTCGTTTCGGCAAGAATTTGAATAAAAGGGGTAAACAATGTTTTGTTCTTTTTGACATTGTATTGAATTTTATTTAAACTCCATTTATATTCAACATTTCATCGTCGAAAAGTTGTACATCACTTTGTATTGTAATATAAGGTATTTAGATATAAAGCGCCTAGAGCCTATGAACGATGAGGTAGGGCGCTATATAAATGAAATTTATTGTTATTATTATTTTATGGTCGAATTTTTAGGAGTTGTGTCATTTTTTTAAACGATTAGATTTTTTTCAAAAGTGGACAGTTTTGACGCTTGGAGCAAAAGATGAAAAAGAACGATATGGTTCTTCTCTCTTTCTCTTGTCTATCTCGGATTAGAAATGTCGACTATCATACACAAACGAATTCGTACGATTGTGGTCAAGTGGACATTAACTTATTTCATCCTCAACCCTTTTCCAACTGGGTCTGATTCTAACCGAAATGAAATATCATGATAAATCTTTAAAATGTACATGTTCTTCTACCAGATAAATCAAATTTTGATGAACAGACATACGCCTAAAGCCTCAATAGCATATGTCAATTCAATGAAATCTGATTTATCTTGTTCAAGGACAGACAATTCTTGAATATTTTGATGAATCAAGTTAGTGTTCTTAGAAGTAGCCTCAACCCTTTCACAGTGAGATCTCATTCTAACCCAACTGAATATGCAAAATCTTGAAAATATACGTGTTCTTATACCAGATAAATCATATTTCAGTTAACTGACATATCCCAAAAGACTGGAATCTGCTATAAGAACAGGCAAAGCTTGAAAGGGTTAAGAATGCACTTCTCGACGAAATGGTATCTTACTTGGAAAGTGCAGGGTTTAGACCAGCATTGCTCTTTGTGAATGTGTCTATTACCTCATACTTGTATTGACTGTCTACTAAATGTATTCTTGCTTATGCTTTTTTATTTGTCGTATTGAATTCGTACATATCTATAGATCAATTATTTCAAACACGTTATAATCATTATTTTAATTAGCTTAATTATTGAATGTTTTATTTGTCTTTTTCTTATCATTTTTGTTGTTGTTATTATTATTATTATTATCATTCTTATTATCATTATTATTATTATTATTATTATTATCATTATCATTGTCTTCGTTAGTATTATCATTGTCATCGCTGCATTTATAATTCATAATAGTGTGATTCTTAATATTGTTCTAGACATCCAGCTCAGGTTTTCTAATTATTTCCTCTCAGATTCTGTAATTGGATACAGTAGACTGTGTACTGTGGCGTTTAAAAAGTGTTCAATGGATGTGCTGCTGCTGAATATCACTGTTTCTTTGAGTGATACAACATAACAAACGAATTGTGTATGCGTCATCACAATGCCATATTCTTTTGAACACTCTTTTCAAATATTACATTTTTGTTTTACCATCTGAATGACACTATAACATGGTTTAGACTGCTAGTACAATACTTGATCATTGTTTTAGTATTTTGACTTTACGCATTCGGCCAATTCGGCTCGCTAGGCCGGAGCCCAGGATCTTCATCCAGCCCGAAGCTAGGTTTTGTTTATTTTGTTATTTTGTTATTATGATCGTCCTGATGAAGACCTTTGGTCGAAACGTCGCTTTTCTGTCTGTCTTGCTTTGTCTTTGTCCCACCATACTGGCCTGCTAATCACTCCCTTTGTTTCACATTGACATTTATAATGTAATCCTACTCTTCTTTACCCGTTTTTGCCCCATTCAAGATGTTTTACTTTTCATAAATACCTGTTCCTGATTCATTAAATAAAAAAATAAAACATTTGACCGAAATATGATCTTGGAAATATAATCCTACTTGCTTTATTTCATGATAGATTTAATAGAATGTGATGCGGTACACTAAAACGCGATATGATATGACATGTTATATGATTTGATATAATATAACATGATACAAGAATGAATTTTGGTATTATATATATATAATATGACCTTGTATGATATGAAATAGTATGATATGATAACATACAATATATGAGCTGATATACTATAATATATTTTACGATATGACATCATATTGTAATATATGCTATGATATGACATGACGACAAGGTTTGAAAGGATATTATATGACATGACGACAAGGTTTGAAAGGATATGATATGACATGTTAAGATAGAATATTCTACGAAATGACATGGTATGATGTTACATGATGTAATGCAAGGAATACAGTATGATATGAGATGATATGATATGATATGATATGATATGATATGAGATGATATGATATGATATGATATGATATGATGTGAGATGATATGATATGATATGATATGAGATGATATGATATGATATGATATGACACGATATGATATGATATGATATGATACGATATGATATGCTATGATATGATATGATATGATATGAGAAGATAAGATCAGGAAAGATGTAATATGATATGATGTAATGTAATTGTATATGTAATAATTTGATATAATAAGATATGATATATTATATTATGAAAAATACATATAAAATGGTTGATTTGAGGCCTTGTAAGAAAACAACAGGGCTTTGCCAAAGAAAATAGCTGGTTGATACAGTAAAAAATAACGGTTTGAAATTCTGCTAGTTTAAAAAATATCAAATTAAAAAATATATATATATACACAAAAAAAAAAACCAATGGTACTTCAAAAGAAAGGCAGCAATATTTCGATGTTTATGTTTGGTTATTATTTTTTTTGCCTTTTACAATGATTGAAAAGATTGACGGTTTAGCTTTGATTGGGTTTTTTTCTTCTAATTACAATGTTTCGAACAGGACACCAGCGATATTGTGATATGAAGGAGTTCATATTTCACTTCAATTT
Source organism: Melibe leonina (assembly GCA_031471865.1). Lineage (NCBI taxonomy): Eukaryota > Metazoa > Mollusca > Gastropoda > Nudibranchia > Dendronotidae > Melibe > Melibe leonina. The sequence continues at coordinate 2,890 of JAUEKZ010217527.1, forward strand.
TTCATATTCTCATTGTCCCTGTAACAAACGTTTGTTCTATTTGTATTTGAGACTGTCTGACTGGAATTTACAGTCTATTGTTTGAATATTGAATTTCGGTCTCTGCAATGAATCATTTGTCGGGTTGTGTGCCATCCTTAATGTAGTTGATCGCATGTCCTTTGTTTCAACGATGCTAGAGCAAAACTTTAGGTTGCCTTGACATGATAAGAGTGTGTTTTTCTCTATAGACCCTACCCATCTCTTTGAAACTAAATATGATTTTTTCGGATACATTTGTTTTCCATGAGAGTGCTCGTATCCAACATGTCTATACATAAATATAAAGAACCTCGTCTCTTTCTTACGCCCTTGAGCTGGCAATAAATAAATTGATAGATAAATCAACAACAACAAAAATGATCATGGACAAATGTGGCATTCACGGTGGAGAATATGAGTCATTAAGATAAATTGATAGATGGAGAGGTAGGTACTTAGAAAGAACATTATATTTAGATATATATGTATATATTTATATATTTATGTTTTTATTTATCGCTATCGAATTATTGTGCAAGAGAGAGAGAGAGAGAGAGAGAGAGAGATAGAGAAGGAGAGAGAAAGAAAGAAAGAGAGAGAGAGAGAGAGAGAGGGGGGGAGAAAGAGAGACAAAGACAGGGAGAGAGAGAGAGAGAGACAGAGAGAGAGAGATAGAGAAGGAGAGAGAAAGAAAGAAAGAGAGAGAGAGAGAGAGGGGGGAGAAAGAGAGACAAAGACAGGGAGAGAGAGAGAGAGAGAGACAGAGAGAGAGAGAGAGAGAGATGTCTCCAGTAAATATTTCAGGGTGGTATGATTTTTTCCCATCTGCTACAAGGTACCATACATGTAAATCACCCGCAGTAATAAGTTTCTAGTCGTTTTCAGATTTTCTACACATACCCTTGATGTTTATTTGCAAAAAAAAAAAAAAAAAAAAAAAAAAAATATCAAAAAAAAAAAAACCAACCTCTGACCGGGCTTACAAATATATAAAGTGAAAATCAAATCAGCTCTCGGGGCTGTTTTTTTAGTTTGGTGTTTTCTTTTTGACGTCAGAGTCAGACTCTCTCTATTTGCCAACACTTCAACAGTCTTGCGTCTTAGTTTTCGAGGTCAATAGGTTGCCTCAACAGTACTTCGGCCTTTTTGCCTAATCTCCTCATCTCTGGGAAAGAATATGTAGAGAATTCGCTCTATATTTGATAATGTTCTTCGGTCCAAGTTGATATTTTCCCCTGAACAGTATCTTTATGTGGTTAGTCAATGGTTGGGGCGTGATCGTTTTCTCTTTTCAACACTGTAAGTGTTACATATCTCTTTCCAAACCGTGGTGCCACAGAACCCGTCTTCCAATGACTCAATGTTATCTTTTTCGTTTAACCTTTTCAATGCAATAGTTTAATTTCTCAAACTAATAGTAATTAGGTACACGAAATTCTTCAAGGTTTACATGTTCTTATACCAGATTAATCAGATTTCAGTGGACTGACCATTGTCATGGTATATGTCAGTTCACTGAAGTCTGATTTATCTGCGATAAAAAAAACATGTAAAATTAAAATATCTTAATACTTTTGTTCGGCTCAGCTGTCAAACATTCTATTCCCTATCTTTTTTTCTCTACGATTATCATTGACCAAAACTTCAGGCAGACTAATAAATAAACACTTCACTTATTTTTAACACAAGAATTACCTGAATCATCGTTTAACTATCATTCAAGAAAATGCTCCCCTTCTTTCAATGTTTCTACAAGGTATTTCATGTTTCATCTTATTTATCCGATGTAAGAAAAGGCAAATCATCGCGGTCAATTATATTATTATGTTCCCTACAAAAACTGCAGTGGGGTTTCATTTTAGTTTCGAATTCTTGATATTGCAATAAAGCATTAGTTTTGTGTCTCATTTGAAACTTCCCTATTACCATTACTGAAATTAGTAATACGATTCGGCGAGGATATCAGTATGCCTTGGTATAACCCTTTTTTAAGTGTGCTCAAAAATAAACACAAACAAAGCTTATCGTTATTCTATGGGATTTTAAAATTGTATTATATCCAGTTTTATCATTTCTTTTTTCATTTTTTTGCTTCAGTGGATGTGTTGTGATGGGTTAGCAGTGAAAATCTTTACATGAAAAGAAATCGCACGCAACAATACGAAGTGGGGGCACTTTCACAAGATGTCTCTTTACGTCATATTCTTCAAGAGTCATGGGCACATAATCCCTGCTCTATTATCAGAGATGCACAAAACAGAGACACCACATTATTCCATCTCTACGACACTGTTATTTATGTGCTGAACGAATTGCCTGAATGAGCTTGTAAGTCCGACTGCCAGGTACCATAAAAAGTCAACAATTGCGTCTAAGTTGTACAATATACTTCTTTTCGGGTGCTCGATTTTTCATTTTACCTACGTGACCATCGGCATTTGAATATCTGAAGTTAGATAGTCATAAATAAATTATTTGCGCCGTGCAGGGAGCTATGGGATATGCTTGTTTGTTTGTTTGTTTATTGAGAGTTTTAGGGGGCTTCCAACTGCTATGACCAGTAAGGGATATGCCATGAAATAGTGTGATCGAGACATCTCCAAAATTAACTTTATATAATCGAGAGGAAACAGGAATAGCAACAATATTACAAGTTTACACTACAATTTAGGATTTTTCTATGTTTCTTATGATCCTTTTTTTGTTTGTTTGGACGAAGGTTTTCATAGCGAGCGTGCCAAAATGCTTCTGCTTAAAGATTTTTGTACGTGTTTTAATATGTATACAAAACCCCGCTGATTATAGAAAGCAGTGTACTTTTCTTATTGTTTGATGGATTTTGATTCACTGTTACAAGTTACTGTGAAAACATGGGTTATTCTTGCTGGAAGTGAGTCCCTTGAATGATCGAGTCCATTATGGCCATAGACAAGGGGAATCGCCGGGAATACTAATTTCGTCTGTACATTTTTGCCTCCCCCCCCCCTCAAAACTTTTCTCTCCCCCCCCCCCCCCTTAGAATAAGCGGTCATTATCAGACAACCTGTTATCCATCAAACTGACCCAGGGAGGCACAGTGGCCGAATGAGTAGCGACGCAGCACTTAACCCGGGGCCATAGGGTTCGATTCCTACCAGTGGCACTTTAGTTTTTCCTTTCAAAGAAACTTACTCCAATTGCCTCACCCTGTTGTAAAATGGGTACCAATCCACAATTTGGGTAAAGAAAATTAAGCTGCTAGAGACCAGCGTCCTATCTGCAGAGTGGCAACTATTGTCATTTGATCGCTTCACACTACAAAACCGGTATAAGCTCTAGCTTCATGAGCCACTAGGCTCTAAGAAACTTACTAACCCGACACGAGGCATAATGTTAGGTGGAAGGTGTGGAGCATCGATAGAGCATAGTCTTCTGGTCAAATGAATGACCAGACTTGACGTTGTGCCCCATCATCATAGCGATATCTCAATTATATTATATTGAATAGCAACCACAATACAGCTTCGCTAGAAAAAGAAGAATGTATTACCGTAGAATAAAACACACCTATACTATTAGCTGTTTCTGTTCTTTTTTCGTGAAGGTATACATAGAGCATAAGTTGCATAGATAGATACATAGATAGATAGATATATCGATAGATAGATAGATAAATAGATAGATAGATAGATAGATAGATAGATATATCGATAGATAGATAGATATATCTATAGATGGATAGATAGATAGATATATCGATAGATAGATAGATAGATAGATAGATATATAGATAGATAGATAGATATATAGATAGATAGATAGATAGATAGATAGATAGATAGATAGATAGATAGGTAGGTAGATAGATAGATGAAGAAATGATGTAGAGAAAGTTGTCAGATTGATACACAATGATGATAGTACTGGCACTCATCATCAGTATAATAGTAGCATTAATAATTACAATAAGAATGATAATAATAATGTATGACCATGTCAGACCCCCTAGTACTTCAGTACTCAAACAGTTAGTGTCAGTTTACCCCTTTCCCCTTGCTGTGACTTGGCTCACAGGTGTCCATGACATCCATCATCTTGGTCTTGAGTTGTGGAAGCCATTATGCGACATCTTGGACATATCCCAGACAGTTAGCGGATGCTGGGTGTCAGATTTACAGCCCACGATAGTTCCATGTCCTGGGAAGGCTGATCTAAGTCTTCCGCATTTCAAGGACGTTACAATGGGTCCATTGTACAGAGATACATACTTGAAATATAGTGGTTATACTGGCGTATGTTATATAAATAACCGCAATAAATAAACTGTAGTATTTAAACGAACCCGCTAAGCCTGTGATACAATGGGGAAAGGGTGAGTATTGGATCGGCAAACAAAGAACAAAGACAAAGAAAATACACACAAAAATACAGTCAACGTTTCGGCTCTAAAGCCTTCACCAGAACAAAATACAAAAAAAATATGTGACATAAGAAAACAGAAAAAAAGGTACTCAACTCTCCGTGGATCTGCGGATCTGCAGACTGCATTAAATACACGGCCACCACTAACGGCCTGTTGATTATTAGCTTCTTTTTTAACCCTTTTACTGCTAAGGCTACCAAAATCCTCAAAACTTGCCTGCTCTTATACAAGATAAATCAGATTTCAGTGATCTGACATATGCCAAAAGCTTGATTATTAATTTAGTTGGGCTTGAAACAGGCCTCGCAGTGAAAGGGTTAATGGTTTAGTGAATTGGTCACCTATTCAAAATGTTTACCCGTAATATAGTATGCTCTAACAACCGGTAGAGGAAAATATTTCTTTTTTTCTATTAGGGTCACTATCATTACAGAGAACAGCTTTTAGCTTTGAAAGTTGAAAGTTTCACTGCCTTGACCACGCATAGTTAGTGCTAAAGAGTAACCCTCTTATCGGCTCGGTAAAAACGCATTTACTGCAAAACCAGAAATGGAACTATGTGGGTGTGTCAACTTACTCTCAATTCCAAAAAGAGCCCGTTACGCTTTTCAACCTAAATTTAATTATTTCTAACTACTTTTATCGATTTTTTTTGTTATTGTTATACTAGCTGTCTGCCTCTGGACATTGAAATATACACGTAGAAACCACAAAACACAAGCGGACATTTACACTGTCTGACAAGATAGCTTGTTTTGGTAACACTTGACGCGTATACAGGCTATATTTAGCTCAGCTACGTGTTCTTGGTTTGTTTTTTGCTATTCTAAAGCCTGCAAACCTCTTTCTTTTAATCGTTGTCCTACTCGCAGGTCGATTTTGGGAGGCTTGATTGTCAGTAGAAAATGGATCAGCCCATGGGGACCAATTTCAATGACGCGACGACTAAGGCAATGTCTGAGCCTGGTGCTTGATGCAAAATTTGGAACTCTAATTTCAATTTAATGCTGAGCACTTATTTTGTTTTTGTTTTATGAGATGTAGATCCATTTTTCACTAACCTAAGTCGAGTTAAATTTCTCATTTAGTCGCGTTTCAATGTAATAAAAGCCAGATTGGTATTGAGCAGGGTCAATGAGAAACAAAGCCAAAGAAATAAGAACAGTTATATGTATATCATTATGAACTAAACATTGAAATGATTGGAAATAGAACATTGAAATGATTGGAAATAGAACATTGAAATGATTGGAAATAGAACAGTGAGCCTGATTTATGACATGAAACCAAAGCTTAGTCCCCAGATCAAATTATGTTTTGTATTTTTGAGTTGTGAACTCATTCAATGCGAGCCTAATTTGAGTTGAATTGAGAATTAAGACCCGGACTGGCATGATGAATTTTGCCCCGTTGGTCTGAACACACACGTTATACCTACATGTTAACACACATAAATGCATGCTCATGTGCCGGACACTCTTTTGAAAGATGTTCGCAAAAAAATATTTCACGCGGCAAATGGCTACAACCCCCAGTATAAAAATGTAAAACACCATTCAATCCATCAAGATCTTCAAATGATTGAAAAGGCTGCAGAAGAAAAAAGACCCATTAAACCACGGGAAATCCTAAACCATTCATCTTTTTGATAACTATCTTCAACCTTTCCACCTAGGAAGATTATTTTTAATAAGTAAAAAATAGCTTTTAAAAATGTATTGGTCTTGTCGTTCAGATCTCTTAAAAGTTAATAGATATAAACGTTTATCATCAAGAAGATTAATTTCGTTGGATGGAAACTGATCTCCTAAAAATTTAGTTTTATCACTTGATTATGTGATTTGTGCTAACTTTTTCTACCTCCTCTTCTTTTAGTTAAATCCTGTTTACATGATGAGGAACAAAAAAACATGTTTACAGTATCTGAATATCTATTTAATGCCGATGTGTTTTATTAATGTTTTTTGTTTTGTTTTGTTTTTTTAATTGTGAACTTCAACGCGTTTCGAACCGATTCATCAAATACATATTAGTAGCATTCCCTTATAATATTATTGATCCGAGTTAGATATCTCTCAAGTTACGTAATATTTTGTTTTAATAAGATTATACACAGAATCATCAACTATAAGAGCAAAATAGATTTATACCGTCCAAAGAAATAAAAAGGTTTTTTTTAAATATTTTTAAAATGGCAGATTTCAATGATTAAAAAAACCAAGCGGCTCTGCATTTTTAATCGTTTTATCATTGATAAGGGTGTAAGAAATATATCGAAATGTATGAAGGCAGTATTAGATTAAGGTATCAAGGCACTGTTTAGATGATAACATTTCAATAGCCACAAAAATAATGTATTTTTCACAATGATATTTAATTCAAAATTATTTATGTTTGTCCTCTGCAATTGTGTTATTGTGCTTATGCGTGTTTATCTCTAATCTCACAATCTCACAGTTTGACAAATTTTGACCCAAACAGCAAAAACGAGCCGCTTTCGTTGTTCAGTCGGTAGAGAGTCTGCCTCAGATCTGAAAGGTCGGGTGGTTGATCGCTAGCTGCGTCTTGTTAAAAATTTAAATCCGACATTTTAGCAGTTATCCCTCCTGGTGCACGACGCTATCTGAGCAGTGATTACTGGTTGGCCTGGTGTCACTATACTGTGACTGGGCGATATATTCGAGCCCTCCATTTATCACTGACTGGCTGGCACTGACCTTTCTAGATAGAGCCCCTTTGGTTATACTTCCATTGTGTTAACCCTTTGACAGCGAGGTCTGATTCTAACCCCCCTGAAATATGCAAAATCTTGGAAATGTCCGTAACTTATACCAGATAAATCATATTTCAGTGAACTGACATGTACCAAAAGTCAGAATTTTGGCATATTATTTCAGTTCAAATATGATTTATCTGGTATAAGAAAAGGCAAATCAAATATTTTTGGGTCCTTAGCAGTGAAAGGGTTAAAAAGGCTTGAAACAGTCAACAACAAAGCCAAACAAATTGCGAGCCCATGTAAACGTAAATTATCGAAATATCCTCTTGGTGCATGTCAGAGTTTAACTTTATATTTCTCCAATATCATTATACTGAGGGAATGCCAAGTTTTGACAAGATTCACACAGACACAATTATTATATCTAAGATCATCATAATGATATTTCACAAGTACATTTTGCAAATCGACTATGTCAGGATCAATATTTGTTTAAGCTTTTGACATTTTCTTCTTCAAATTACAGTTTGATGGCGTACCGTTCAATAAACAAATCCGGAAAAAAACATCAGTGTTATCGTAGACATGACGTCATAGAAATAAAAGAAATGAAAGTTTCAACAATCAATATGAAAAATAATTAAATAAACATGGACAGATCTAGATTTTCGATTTTTGTTAATCACTAGTGGCAGTTTAATCGACAATTTTGATGAGAAAATAGCTTATAAATTACTCCCTGTGCGGTAGAGCCATTTCCGTCCCGGAGTTGAGATGGAAGATGCGCCAAAGCCAGAAAGACTCTCAGGAAGCAGAGACAGATATATATTTTGATTTGCGACAAAGATCAGGAAAGATTAAAGGCACACAAAGAGGAAATGGAAATCTCCTATTCAGACACAAAGGCGTCACTGGCCCTCTGGTAGTGTAACGTTCAGTTAATTTTGAATTGGAAACGTTCATCCTATTGCACTTCATAGATCTCACTGTATTCGCCTCTCTGTCTCTCTGTCTCTCTGTCTCTCTCTCTCTCTCTCTCTCTCTCTCTCTCTCTTTCTCTTTCTCTCCCAAATCATTCGCTATTTCTGTCTTTCTCTCTTTTGTAATAATATTAATTTCTATTCCATCATGATTTGTAGAACGTTATTAGATAAAAGAAAACAGTGTAAGAATTTGCTTTAAGGAATTTATTTTTTAGCATTATCGGTTTACTTTGATGCTAACAAGCTCTCTCTGACGTTGGGCAAGTACTAATTTTTCTTCTCAAGGTTTCTGATGAAAATTTGAAATATCTAAAACATCCGATTATTATTTTTTTTATAAAATTTGAATTAAACGAGCAAGATCCCTCACGAATACCCAACCCTTGAATAACACGCTTTTAGCGGACTCATTTAAACATACCATCAGCGCTGTTGTTGAATTCCAGATAAATAACCTTAAATTCTACTTCTGTTTTATGGTTGTTGATAAAATCAATAATTTTGAGCAGATTATGAATAAATGATTTTAAAAAATCTCCACATTAAAGACGTTTTCAGTATTAGTTGAGTTCTGGGCGAACAAATCGTATTAATACTTTTTGCCTCTAGGTTTCCTTCTTCAGGAAAATGGAGGGTCATTCAAAGGTAGTGAGAGCTTCTTGCGAGCGAAACTGTGGGGATGAGAGGTCGGGGTTGGGGAAGACAGAGGGTGCAACCACCTTCCCTGATCGGGGTATTCATATGATTTCATTCATTAGAAATTGAAGGAAATGCTCAAGGAGCTGTTCCTTTTAAAAAGCGTGATGCTTCCATCCAATCTCGAGCTGCACAATCTACGACAGGCCTCTTTCTTGGAATGCGGAAAATGCATTTTACCACCCCCCCCTTCACATTTCCACTCCCTATCTCTCCCTCTCTCCTCTGTATGTGTTTGGGTGGGGGAAGGTGGTTGGGTGTGTCCCCTCTACCGCCTTAGACGAGGAGAGGGTGAAAAAAGGAAAGGCCAATGTTGGTTTTTTTTCAATCAAGCGCCCTTTTTATTTTAAGCCTAATTGTATTCCTGTAGGAAGGATGGGGCATTAATTATGTTCACAGGTAAATTGCCATATTGGTCGTATTTTCATTTCATGCTCTTGAAGATAAAAAGATCAGACCTCTAATGACATTACAAGTCTTTGTGTTTGTGTGTATGTGTGTGCGCGCGTGTGTGTATATATATATATATGTGTGTGTGTGTGTGTGTGTGTGTGTGTGTGTGTGTGTGAAAGAGATAAGGAGAGAGAGAGTGTGTGTGTGTGTGTGTGTGTGTGTGAGAGAGAGAGAGAGAGAGAGAGAGTGAGGGGGAGGGAGGGGGAGAAACCGAAACCTTTTAGTTTCTTGTCCAGTACTTGAATATTTTTTTTACTAATGTTCGTTGTATGTATATTGGTCATATAAGAAATGGAGAGACATGAAAGATGTATCTCGAGGCCCAAATACCTAGGCTAGAACACTTTATAAGAAAAAATAATTTTCCTTTTATCTTTGTTTTGATGGTCATATAATTTAAGTGTCTTTACACTTAAGGTGTCATTCACAATTGAAGGCAATCGATATCTATTTACATATCTTTCAGATACTCCGTTGAGTTTTGGTATAGCATATTAAAATATCAAATATCTATTTTAATTCAGCTACAGGGGTAGTGTGTAGTGACCGAACACGGGAAATTCAATCACTGGATAGAGGGGGATTCCTTTTTTCCCCTTGCAAAATCTGATGTCTAGATTATACTGTTCTTAACTGAAAGCACATAATATTATATATTATCTTAGATTCTGACCTTTCTGATAATTCTATCTCTTGCCTCGAGGTCCGTTGGATTTTACTGAAGATTAATAAAAGAGTAAAAGAGAAAGGATTGAAGTTACAATGAAGTCATTAAATGAAGAATAAGCTGGTTGCAACATTGTGGAGTTATGTATTTCTAAGTGAACCACACAGAAACATAGAAAGTAAAGGGTAAAGCAAATGTAGGAGACGAGATGAATGTGAGGAGGGAGAAAGAGATAAATATGTGATGAGGTTGAGAGCAAGCGAGAGAGAGATAGAGAGAAAAGAGAGAGGGAGAGAAGAAGCGAAAGAGAAAGAGAGAAGAAGAGAGAGAGGGAGAGAAGAAGAGAGAGAGAGAGAAAGAGAAAGAGATAAGACGAGAAAGAGGGAGAGAGAGAGAAAAGTACATGAAGGGAGAAAAACAACACCCAGAGGTCAACAGACGTCTACGCTTGTTTCTTGAGACGCCGCAAACAAACAAATGCAACGGTATCTTTGTTTGATCGTTTTTCAGGCTAGTTTTTATTGTTTTTGTTCTTTTTTTATTAATGCATGATGTGTTCACCATCAAACATTCAAGTATTCACCATCGATTTTGGTAGTATTGACTAAACAGACTTTGAAGTAAAGATGTATGACACTTAAACTCAGGAGCATTTTATCTCTAGTAGACTCCTGGGGTTTGTGTCGCCTCCAAACAACATGGGACGACACCCTGCAGCGTGTTAGGCGCCTACGCAGTTTGATAAACGGGCACGACGTTGCCATTAAAGCAAGAGCATCATGCACATTCAGTATTTATCCCGGCTTCACATCTCAGTAGATAGAACATCGGCCTCGAAACCTAAACTGTCAGGTTCGGATCCTCTCTGCTTCAATGCTGATATTGTAAAAATTGTATTTTGCTGCAGCAGCTAATGAGAAGTAAGATTTGTATAATAGGTGTAGTTACCCCGGTACCATCGTTAAAAATAAAGTTCAAATGGAGGCTTGTATAGCGCTGATAGCCCTGAGTACTCATCGCGCTTTACACATTTTACTTTCCCCGGTCAGCGACAAACATTGAAACACATAAAACAAGACAAGTGCCTGTTAGGCGTGTTCAAATTTATTTGCAGAACAAAGACACTGCTGTATTGAGGGCCAAGTGGCGCAACATGCATAAACGTTTTTGCATTTAGCATGACCGCTTTCAATAGCAAACTGACAGATGACAATATGATTCCCTGATTTGATGGGAAACACAAGAATGAAATCACTAATTACACTTTACCACCAATTTAAGTAGATAGAAAAATGGATAGATAGATAGATAGCTAGGTAGGTAAAAATAAACTGCAAATTGATGTACAAGCAGATAGAGAGACAGATAGACAAATAGATGGATTGATAGATAGAATAATAGCTAGACATATAGATAGATAGAGAGAAAGATAGATAGATAGAGATAGATAGATAGATAGAAAGATAGAAAGATAGATAGATAGATAGATAGATAGATAGATAGATAGATAGATAGATATTCAGATAGAGAGAGATAGATATATATATAAATAGATAGGGATATATATATATATATATATACATATATATATATATATATATATATATAAAGATAGAGAGAGATATATAGATAGATAGATAGATATATAAAGAAATAGATCGAAAGATAAATAGATACATCGAAAGAGAGTGATAGATAGACAGATAGATAAATCGATAAATAGATAGATAGATAGATTAATAGATAGATAGATAAATAGATAGATAGATAAATAGATAGATAAATAGATAAATAGATAAATAGATAAATAGATAAATAGATAAAAAGATAAAAAGGTAAATAGATAAATAGATTTTTATATCGACAGCAGCATTATAACGAGTCCTGAACAAAGAACGTGACATTACAATTATCTTCCAGCAAAGGCCGAATTTTGTCTGTAAAGTGATAGGTCTACGGCTAGCCTTCAATTTTAGATTTTAAAAAAAGAAATGTAAAGAAAAAAAATATATTCTTTGTCTCGTTCTCAATGCCTCAATTTTTTTTGTAACGATTTTTAACTTCTATTGGAAATGAATTATTTCTTTCCCCATCTATTTCCTTTCCTGTCATTTTGAATCCATTCGTCTTCTTTATCATAGGAAGGTTTTAGAAAGAAAGACAATTCATGGCAAAGATAGAAATTTACCGCTGTTAAAAGCTAAAAGTGAGAGATAAAATATAGATTACATACAAGAATAAATATCTAAGGGTTTTTATAATTTAATAATTTTTTTAGTTTTTTTTCTTGTTTTTCAGATTTTTTTCTCCATAGGTAAAAAAAAGTTTAATAATTCAAAAATTCTGTGCTTTAAAAAAAAATTAAAATGCGAAATGTGCAATCTGATTTGGCTCTCTAACATTCAAACTCATTTTGAAAAACTCCATAGCTCATTCAGTTATGAGTCTACGATAATAAATCCTTACAATAGAAAATCACGACCAGTGCTGAAAGTGCTCTTAATTTTTAGATCTCTATTTTTAATAACTAAGCAAAGCAGGTATGCTTCGTGTAGTCGTTAACACGTAAGTCTGTGCGATTTGAATCACTCTTTTCATCTGTATTGAGAATGGATATTTGCCATCTTTATTGGTTAACAGAAATAAAATGATATACTTAATTTACCACGAAAATAAATTTGATGGTCAGGGTTTTCACACAATGTGCCGGACTTTTTTGGTATCACGTTTCCGATCCTCACTAGGTCTTCTTGGAACCTCATTTTTAAGAAATGCAGTTTGATGTTGATTTGTTTCTGATTATATCGACTGATGAGAGATCAGTAGGTACAGCGTATGACTATCACTCAGCTCTGAATTCTCGTATCGGGTTCGGTCCCAGTAGGAGAAATAATTTCTTTCAGGGCCTTTCTGTCCACCCCGGGAGAAAATGGGGAGCAAGGTTTCTGTAGAGCCGGCGTACATAAAGGCTGCGTGGAAAGCAATGGCAAGCTACCACACAATGCCCTATGCTTAGAAAATCAGGACGATTACTCCTCAAAGCTCAGGTATTAAGTATGGGACTCGCTTATCACATAACATTTTAAACATTCTTCATTTCATCATTTGTTGCAAAATTATGATAATACGTATCCACTTATTGTTTTCGCTTTATCAATTTTTTCTCACCTAGAGTAAGAAATACTTGTGGAACCTATGAAGAAAGCCATATTAGAAGCACGAGAGGGAAGTTGGTGGGAGATAATTTTTTTAATCATAATTCATAATAGTGTTTCCCCTTTCGATATTTATCAGGGTATCTTCTCAATTCTCAATAAATTAAAACAATGAACTAATCGAAATATCTCGGAGACAAAGTGATATGACGAATGAATTCAGCGGTGACTTTAACTTTCTTTCTAACGGATGAGTATTTTAAACATTTTGTGATATCATTTAACTATATTTTGTTAATTTGTTTGCTTTGTCGATCCTGATGAAGACTTTAGGTCGAAACGTCGGCAGCTTTTTGCTTTTGTCTCCCTTTTTCCTGTTAATCCTTACCTTTTACTATTACCTCTAGACTACCAGCAGTCCATCCTCATTTTACCTTTGTATTTCCAAGTGGGCTATAATTGTTAAATAACTCGTAAATGATAAATCACGCTAGAATATTTCCTATGGAAACAGAATTATCAATGCAGCATTTCGATTAAAGACAAAAAATGTATCACTGATGCGGCCTAATGCTCTGCATAATATCATTCTACTCAGTAATAAAAGTCACCAAACGCTTTTTACAATAATTTACCAACATGTTTACAGTTATCAAGAATCCTTGGTTTTATGCGATAAACATCACTCAACTGATCCTTGCCAAGAAAAAAACAAAAAACAAAACTCAGGCAAATAAGAGCTTTTATCCAGAGCCTCTGCACAGACATCACAGAAAATTCTGGTTGTGTATAACATTATATTTTACCACTATCCTTGTCTGCAGCACCCAGAATCCCCCCCCCCCCTTCCCCCTTCCCAAAGAAATACATAAACACGTGATTGAGTGCACAGTAAAATATTTCTTGGCGGTAGAGGTAAACTATATCATGTTACACGCAACCATACTTTTTCTGTATGCTGTAAAGTTGCAATCGGGTTTTATTTGGGAATAACAGGAAAGGACACACATATTATTCCGGAGTCAGTAGGTCACAAAGTCACGTACAGACGGACACAATCCCCCGACAGAGCGGGCACCATTCTATAAAGTCGGCAAACATCACGCTTCTCCCATTCCTCCACAACCACAACAACCCCAAGCATCGTGTGAGGTCACAAGCCTGTGGTCGTACATGATATCAATGTTTACATACTGTTGGATGTAAGAGACAGAAAGTAATAATATATGTTATCTTATTCCCTTTCCTATTCCAATTATGAAATTTATACTGGTAGAGATTGACGTTGTTGCGTATGTCAAATCGGAATGAAATGTACTCTGATAGAGAAATCAGACGTTGTTGTTCTCAAACAAATACAACCCTTTTACAGCAAAGTCTGGTTCTAACCCAACTGAATGTGCACAATCTTGAAAATGTACGTATTCTTATAGCAGATTAGCAGATAAATCATAAGGCAGTTAACTGAAATATGATTTATCTGCTATAAGGACAACCGAATCTTGAATATTTTGAACAGTGAAACGGTGAGTTATATTACGTTTAACATTTTCTTTTCTTTTTTTTAAAAGGCGTAGCTACTTAATTGTCCTGGTGATATGAAAAAAAGCAATAAAAAGACCTCATGAATACTTACTGTCGAATCACATTTATACATGAGTTAATGATATGGAAAATTAACATATTTATTCAGTGGAAAAAATATGCACGACCATTATAGACAATGTTATCAACTATGCTATTCTGGAATAATATCAGGCTAGAAAAACGTATGAATGCAGGACTCCTCCGTTTAATGTATGATAGACTCAAGTAAAGTAAGTCATTTTGAACCGACAAACAAAACCATGGATCCGAAGCTTATCCCGGTTTCTGTATCCTTAATCGAAAACAAATATAATGAAAATGGTTGTCAAACACTGGATAGGACATTGGTCTATCGAAGATTACTATCCTCTACCTTCATTGTGAATGGGTACCCAATTTTTACGCATGGTGGGGTGGGGTAACTGGAGCAAACTTCCTTGCCCAGGAAAAATCGAAATAGCAATCGAACCCGGTGCGGTACTTACACAAACCCTGCACCCTTGGGTTCTGTGCTGCCTCTCTACCAGTTCGGCCACCCCGCCTCCAACCTATGATAGACACTAAATGAAATTACCCGATCAACCAATGTAAGAAATTGGTCTCTCAGCAGCATCTAGCCGGAATAAAAATTAGACTTGAGTAGGTAAAGATTGTTGTTCACTTTCCAGTACAGAAAAGGTAAAGGTGGATAATTTCGTGTATTAAGTGAGGAAAGTAGTTTGGACGAGGTTTAATGAAGAATTGGTGTCTTAACCCGTTCAATCACAATAACACCAAAATCTTCAAGATTTGCCTGTTATTAGAGAGGATAAATCAGATTTCAGTGAACTGGCTTGTCAGTCGACTTAAATCTGATTTATAATTAATCTGGTATAGGAACACATTACATGCATTTTCAAGATTTTGCATGTTTTAATTGGGTTTGAATCGGCTCTCGCTGTGATAGGGTTGATGATGAAAACTTTAACTAAAACCCAAGGCGGAAGGTGGGTTTATAATACGGTCATATTATATCACAATGGTTTCGAGAATGAATATGACCTTTGACAGCCTCTTCTGACAGTCGGTTGGGTGGACGGTGGTCAAGATGAGTTCGGATATAAGTCAATGTTTGGTTATAATGTGAACAGAAATGCAAATGTGATAATTTTCTGTTACAATACAATGTCACGACTGAAAGTAAATGTTTTTGCAGTGGTTGTGAAATGTGGTCATGTGACAAGAGTCATAGTTTAAAAAAAAAACTTTGGAAAACATAGTATTTCTGATAAAAACGAAATAAAAAAAAGACATTAATGAATTTTTAAAAAATAACAACACACACACACGCCACACGAGCGCACACACACGCACATACACACACGCACACACACACAGACAACACACACACACGCATACACGAGCGCGTACATACACACACACACAGACAACACACACACATACAGACAACACACACACACACGCACACACGCACACACACACAAAACACACACGTAAACGCTCAGTGCCGTACAAGCATCCCGAGTGAGACATTAACATTAAACAAAGCTTGTTACAGGTCAATGTTATCCTCATCCCGTGGAAACAATACCAGGAGCCTCCTCCAGAGGGCCAGTGTTAATCAATTCCCCATCATTATGTCAACACGGGTTAATTGGGCTTTGCATAATTGATCAGACCACGGTACAACGCCCTTTACAGCCCTGCCTGGAAGCCTGCCGTGGTCAAGACCGCGGGCACAGTCTCCCACTGCTGGAGGTAAATTGCTTGTCGTCTACGGGCAAACATTGACCCTTAGGTGAAACAACAAGAACAAACCCCACGTAATGGTTGGATAAGTACTGTTCCCTTACAAACTATGTGGGTGGAATGAGTCTGTTCCTTTGATCTCTAGCTAGACTTTAATCTATTTTCTTTTTCTATTACTGTAGCACATTTTTGTATTCCCTCTCGATCACGCCTTTAAATAATTGAGATGTTGTTTTTCGAGAAGTAGGCAGCAAACTTTGAACTAATTAATACTAATAATGCCATTAGTCTTTGGACAGCTACAATTGATTGTTCTCTTCTTTGTTAAAATATCTTTTCAAGAATTGTTTGATTTTATGTTTAAAATGAAAATTATCCTTTCAGGGTTTATTTTTTGTAGTGAGCATGTACTTGCATTGGATTTTGTCGAATCTTAAGGATTATGGGAATATATTATTTTTTATTGTCATTTGCATTTTCAGATGATGAGTAGGCTGAGTCATTAGCCAAGACAGCTGACGGCGTTTCCTGTCATTTGTGTCATTGAAAACATGCTGCATCCTCAAGGTGAAATTTGATAATATTATTTGATCAAGTAATGGAACGGAAAAAACACCCAACTAAAATTTGCAAATAAAGAGGAAAAGCAGGAGAAAATCTTACGAGAATATAAAAAAAGTATAGTATAATCATCAATATATCATAATCATAGTATATAATCATTAGAGCACCACAGACATGTTCCATCTTTGTAATAAAGGCCGGGAATAAGTCAGCAAGGAGTGGAATAGATAGATACAGAAAATGGTAGTTCAACATCAATGTAAAACCAACAGAAGGATATAAATACTCCACCCACACACACACACACACACACACCCACACACACACACACACACACACACACACACACACACACACACACATGGATTCTAAGCTGAAACTACCCGCGCAGGCACATTACAATCATCACAAGGGAACCACCCTTCACTTTCCCAAGCACCTTCACAGACATTACAGACTTCCTCCCTATAATCCACATCATGTACTGCTGGTGGCATTAAGTAGACTTTAAGATATCATGTGATTCAAGATTGTGTGATGATAAGACCATGATATTTCTTCATCCTCAAATTGTTATGATAATATTTTAACTGAATTTTTGACCTATGATTTTACCAAGAGTCCTCCCTCCAGGCTTTTGCAAGTCAAAGGGTTTCACCAGTCATCATATCTTTGAAAGATTCAATCTGAAGAAACTGGTTGTGCACAGTTTTTTAATTCATGGCCAACATCAACTCGGAGCCAACGGATGGGGAAATTTGAGAGCGCTTTATCTTTGTTAGCTGTGCTTTTAATGGCCAGACCAGTAACGACTGGATCACACCCATGCCTGAAGGTAAAGAGCCAAACTACAGAAGTCGTAGAAAGATCACACAGAAGAAAGACCCCAAGACTACCAGAGACACCCGCTGGTTTATTTCCATACCAAGTCTCATGTTTTAGAAGGGATAAAAATGTACATTGGCCGAGAACGAGAACCCAGAATGTTTCTATTCTTGCACTAACCTACTGAGCGTATCCCGTTAGCATTCGAGAAGAGAAGGCTTTGATTGTCATTGTAAGATTGAGTAGCAATCTAACAAAATGCGTAACCCAGCAATAATGCATTAGATCTAGCTATCCAGTATCATGTAGATACAACAAAATGCGAACGAACATTTTCCTCATTTCTTTTTTATTTTGTTACACCTATTTTTTTACAACGGTATTCTGCATGCCAAAACCCATACACAAAAAAGACTGTGGTTCAACCTCAGTAGTTGCAATGGACACCCCCCCCCACACCCACACACTCTCTTAATATGTGGAAATAGATAAATAGAGTAATAAAGCAGATAAATGAGTACCTAGTTAGGCACCATCGTGACTTTGCCATGACAGCCACCTCCTCCTTCCCACCCCCCACCCCCCACACTCTCTTAATATGTGGGAATGAATACATAAAGTAATCAAGCAAATAAATAAGTACCCTACCTAGTTAGGAACCGTCGTGATTTTGCCATCACAGCCACCTCCTCCTCCCACCCCACCCCTGTTTTTCATCCCTTTATCGATGGGCTGTGTGACGGAAGGCTGGCTTAATTATAAACCGAAGGGAGACAGAGGGGACGAAGTTGCTTGGACATTCATTAGGAAGGAGAGGAACACTGGGGATATGGAGGGGTATGGAGAAGATGGGGCATGATTAAAGGGGGAAAATGACAGAGAAAGCTGTGAGAGTTAAAGAGTGTTTCTGTGTGTTCGCGCATCAGTATGTGTGTGTGTGTGTATTAGTTTGTGTATGTTTCTAAGTGTGGGTGTGTCTGTGTGGGCAAGAGAAAAAGAGACAGAGAGAGAGAGAGGTGAGTATCTGTGTGTGTGTATGTGCGTGTGTGTGTATTTGTTTGTCTATGTGTCTAAATGCGTGTGTGCAAGAGAGAGAGAGAGAGAGAGAGAGAGAGAGAGAAGGGAGAGAGAGAGGTGAGTGTGTGTGTGGGGGAGGGGGGAGGTAAACGTGTGCGGAAACGGTTATGCAAACTTGTGTGTACAATCTGTATACTGTACTGTATATGTGTTTGCGTTTGAGTGTGTGTGTGTGTATGTGTCTTATCGTGTGGTATGTGTCTGTCTGAATTTGTACATATTATATTGTTTCCTCTGGTCTTCGTGTGTGAGTGTGAGACTAGATAGAGGGGGAGGGCGTTGGGTTATCTATGCTCCGGCAGACAAGTTGGTTTGATGAATGTTAACTAGATACTAACAAATAGTAGGGAAAAGATCTATAATGTTTGACATTTCAAATTAAATCCTGCTCTTGAAACAGGCTATTTCCCAACGGCTTAATGAAAACAAATTAATTTTTAATATGAAACCTTAAGTGGTTCCCCACCTCCACATTCAAAGTAGTTGTAACAAAATGACTACTTCTTGTTACCATTCTAGTCTAGTTTATTTGCACAAACCACTACCCTGTCTCCGCTGACTCACTTTATCTCTCTCTCTCTCTCTCTCTCTCTCTCTCTCTCTTCCCTCTCTCTCTCTCTCTCTCTAACTCTCTTTTATTCTTTTTCTTTTTTTTCTCAATTTTCTTTTCACGTTCTTGGAATTGACAGTACATTATATCA
>JAUEKZ010217636.1:0-22487 GCA_031471865.1 Melibe leonina
TAGCCCCCCCCCCCCCCCCCCCCCAGGCCTGGAACTTATGGCCAAAAGAACTGAAAGATTAACGACTTCAATAGTTTTAAATCAAAGTTAAAGACTTATTTATTTACTTTATAGTGTTTATATATCATAAATCATGTCTTTTTGAGTTGTGAACCTGTTTTGCCAGTAAATCGCTCGTGCGAGTGAGTATTGTGTGGTTCGTATGTGCGAGTGTGTGTGTGGATTAATGCACATGCCAATATTGTGTGGTAAGCATTGTGTATATGTGTTGCCTATTTTGGTTGCTGTGCGTGACTGTAAGTGCGGGTGTGGGTGTGCGTATGCGACAGTGTGTGTAAGATTGAATGAGGTAAATAGCTTTTCTTATGTTCCTATTTTTGACTATTAATTGACATTGTATGTCGATTCATTTCTTGTATTGTAAAGCGCCTAGAGCCTATGAACCATGGGGTAGAGCGCTATATAAATGAAATTTATTATTATTATTATTATTATTATTATTATTATATAGCGCTAATACCTACGAGTGCTCATCGAGCTTTACATTTTTTACTTTCCTCAGCCAACAGCAAACATTGAAGCACATAGGACAAGACAAGCGCCTGTTAGGTGAGTTACAATCTGTTTGCGGGACAAAGACACTGCTGTATGGAGGGCCAGGTACCCACTTAACTGCTGAGTCGACAGTGGAGTATTCTGGTCCCGGAAATAAATTCTGCCTCTGAAGGGGATCGAACCCGGGACCTTCAGCACAACAGTCTGAGGCTCTACCAACTGAGCTATTGCGGCCCCTAATGTATGCGTATGTATTTATCGTCACCACATTTTGACAGACAGTGCCATGCATGCATGACAACATTTTACTTCAACACAGAAAGTAAACAGAAAAAAAGATATGATTAGGTTTTGCATCAAGATTTATTGAATGCTTGCTTCACCCATAATAATTTTATGGTAGGCATAGAATGTCAAAGGTCATGTTTCGTATAAAAAAACAAAGGTAATACATTTAACTTATTATAAGTTACATATGAGTTTACACATGAGTTTTACATGAATGTGTAATTTTAATGATATAGGTGTTAAGGGGATGAGACTATCACCAACCCCAGAGCTCAATATGCAGAGCTTCCCCTTCGAAACCGGTAGGTCAGAGGTTCGAACTCCGGCCACATCGTGCCCCCCCTCCTCCCCCCCTCTCTCTCTCCTACACGCCCACACAAACACACACACACGCACTTCTTCAGCCCCAACAACAACCACTAATACGCGTCACACACACACACACGTACACACACACACACACACGTACACACACACACACATACTGGCACACACTCTCTCACAACATGCACTCACTCACGCATAAACACACACAGGCACACACTTACACACACTTCTTTTCAAGGCCTCAAAATGGCAAGGTCAGCAAATGGATGTGCAGATAATATCAAGGCAAGTTCCTGAAACAGTTCTTTGAAGTTCAGTTCCCTCAAACTAAACAATGATAGAGAGAATGTCCGTAATAGACTTCGTACCGGTATCAAAACAGAACGCATAGCAGATTATGTTATCCTTATCATAATACTGCGTTGTGTCTTTACTGTAACAACTGGTGGAGAAATTAGAATAATTTACTCAACGAGTTCCTGTGGAGTAACTATGTCCGCGCAGGCACAAGTTTCTCTCCCTTTTTGAACATTTTCTTCATTTTCCTGTACCTAGAAATAACATTCCAGTCACTCAGCTCTTCAAAGTCCCGTTTTAGTTGTAACAAAAAGTCGTGAGCTTCTCGAGGGTTGAACTCCCGACAAGATTCATCGTCGCTCGCCCGCGAGCAACTGTCGTCCATTGAGGCTCCAAGATAAAACGATTTGGACTGTCTCCGCGCGCCATGTCGGATTTTTTGCCACAGATTTGGAGATGATTCAATGGAGTAGGTTTGACACCGTTCAAGGTCCGAACTGCTGGAGGTTGGGCGCAAGGATTGCTGGAGGCTGGAAAATGAGGAGCTTAACCCGAATTTCCTGAAATTCCTCCTCCTTGGAGGGCTTGAAGACTTGTCGTTCGATGTGATATACAGGGAAGGAACTATTTTGACCGCGGAGGGATCTTTATTCCGGCACTTTGATCTCAATGGAGGGATTTTGAATTCTGGTATATCATCTTTTTTAATCAGACAAAACTCGACGTCTTTGTGATGATAGTTTCTTGGACGGTCTTTCCGACTAGGTCTAGACATGGTTTCACAGCTACTGCTTGCATTGTTGATGGTGAGAGGGGAACATGCATGATGGGGGTTATTAATGAGATTGTCACAAACGTTGGGAGATTGTTTTGAGGAACCGATGAATGGGTCTGAGAGGAATTTTTTGAAGGAGGGCCAACTCTGTGATGTAACGGAGGAGTGTTTCATTTGCCCGGCGGTGCCTAAGGGCGTGGTGGGGGCGCTCCTGTTTCCATCTTCGGAGTCGCTATAGAGACTTGAGTAGCTTTTCATAGGGCTGAAGGTAAAAACTGATCCACTGGAATCCTGCGATTGGCAGGGACTGTGGATAGACCTGGTGGAGCAGTTAGGGGAGGATGACGAGGACGATGAAGAGAGGAAGAGGGACGGCATTTTCATGGTGGAAACTGGAAGAAAGAAAGAAGAAAAAAATACATTTGATTATTGTTTTTGGCATGATTAAAGTACTCATACTCATTGGAAATAGATTTAGAAAATATACAGTAACAAGTTGTTCGGTATTTCCTACTTTATCGTACAGTGTATAACAATGCTATGATGGTAGCTAAACCGTGTCGGCTCGTGAACAACCCAAAAAGACAAGCTTTGCTCTCGGCTTTTAAGTAGGCCCTATTACTATGATAAAGAATTTTAACATTACATGGCTGGTTAAGAGGACTGGACAGTTCCCAAGAAGAAGAAGAAGAAGAAGAGGAAGAAGAAGAAAGAATGAGAAGAAGAAAAAGAAGAAAAATAAGAAGAAGAAGAAAAGATGAAGAATGTACCATAAATTAAATAATTGATGAAGGCAACACTAAATCTAAATGCCTGTCAGATTAATTAATTACAAGTAGAAAAAGAGTAGAAAATAGTAACCGATTGATAGGTAGGTAGTATCTGCTGGGTACTTACTGAATTGTTTGATGTCAGACAACAGGCTAGAGTCTGTGGTAGAATCGCATCCCGCCTCCCCATGGATGCCTTCAAGGAAGACTGATTCGTCTAGATCGTCACTGTCATCATTATCATCATCATCATCATTATTATCATCATCGTCGTCTTCATCATCATCATTATCATCATCGTCGTAGTCATCGTCGAACGATTTGCCGCGAGCACCCCTGGCAGAAACTCCAGCATTGTCCATCTCCTCGCTGAGCCATTTCATCTTGACCAATACTGGATCGGAAGTAAACATACTAAGTATCCTCTCCAACTCTTTGTAGCGTCTCAATACACTCAGACCTTTACTGTTCTCGTACTCCCCTCGGAACAGGGATAGCATGACACGAGCCTCCTGCTTGCGCCATGTTTTGTCAACATCTTCGTTGTGGAGAGACAAAGTCCCTAAAGCCTTTCTCGTCTGGGTCATTTTGAAATGGTTTTTCGAACTATTTTGTGGCACAGAGTGAAATTGAAAGCCTATCGGTCACACCAAGTACCGAAATATAGCTATTTAGTTATTGTTATCATGACCATTCGTAGGCCCTATTTACACAGATAGCTTTACGTCAGAACGACAATAAAGAAAATATTTCCCTATGTTAGGTATCTCATGAATTCACCCACACGAATGGTTCAACACGAATCTAGATGAGTATGTGTGTGTGAAATTGGCTGCAGATGACAATAAATACCTGTCGGGTTTCAGTCGTTTACCCTCACTCGCGCCTTAGAATCTTCTAAGACCAAACAACGCAAGGTGATTGGTCAGCTCGCATTGCCCGTCATCGCGACATTGGTGACAATCTCCTGGCGACGTCTTGGTGCCGTTTGCTGCCAATGTAAGGTGTCAGATAGGGTTGGCTCTTGAAGGTGGAAGAAAAGATAACATCGACAACAGCAGTGTAGCTCTCTCTCTCTCTCTCTCTCTCTCTCTCTCTCTCACTCACTCTCTCCTATATATATATATATATATATATGTTTCTCTTTCTCTCTGTCTATGTCTCTCTATCATTCTCTCTCTCTCACCTCTCGCTCACTCACTCGGTCGATCTCTTTCTCTCTCCCTTCTATATCTTCCTCTCTCTCTTTCCCTCATTCTCTCTTTCTCTCTCTCTCTTTCGATCTCGACGTCTCCCTCTCACTCACTCACTCTCTCTCTCTCTCTCTCTCTCTCACTCATTCACTCAATCTCTCTTTCTCTTCCTCTCTCTCTCATTCACTCAACGATCTCTCTCACTCATTTACTCAATCTCTCTCTGCCTCTCTCACTCACTCGATCTCTCTCACTATCTCTCTATCCCTCTCAACAACTCGATCTCTCTCTCTCTCTCATTCACTCTCTCTCTCTCTCTTTCTCTCTCACTCACTCGAGCTGTAAAAATGGTCACTGCGTCGCCAAAAATAAATTGTGTATCAAAGCAGTTGTGAAGGCGGTAAACGTTGGAAGCAGTATATCTTTGACTTTTCATCCCTCAAATTCTTCAACTTGAAGACAACTGTTGGAAGGACTAATTATGTCCGCGGCCTACAACTCCCAATAAATAAACAAACAAACAAACAAACATATCTAGACTCTACGTCATAATGACAACATGCTCGGAGTAGTGTTCACCTTTTCATCACTCCCAATAACACTACAATGGGCCCCCTCCACGTTCAGTTTTAAAACCAAAAACTGAACAATAGCATGAGACTGATCATGCCACCGTTCACCTGACAGTTCGCCGGTCAGAGGCTCAATTGGGAGATGACCATAAGTCTGTTAGGACGACAGGCAGGACCAAGACTGAGCTAACAGATACAAAAGCTGTGTGTGTATGCTTGATAGGGAGCACTGGAGAGAGTGCTGAGAGAGTGTTTGAAAACGTAAGATGACATGTGAAGCCAAAAGAGAGGAAACGGAAAAAGCGACCACCAGAGGCGCCCGCAAAAATGTCTTTTATCAAAGATCAGCAACAAACACATTGTAAGTGTGTGAGTTGCTTGAAATCTTGATAAAAATCTTTATGTTGCTCCTATTGCTTACATTGACTGCCAATAAAGACAGCATGGCTTCACAGGAGAGAGAGAGAGAGAGAGAGAGAGAGAGAGAGAGAGAGAGAGAGAGAGAGAGAGTAATATTGCGATAGTTAGCTCTAATAATAACAAATCAACTGAGGTTGAGAGAGAGAGAGAGAGAGAGAGAGAGAGAAAGAAAGAGATTGGTGATGTTGGTTTGGAAGAGAGAGAGAGAGAGAGAGAGAGAGAGAGAGAGAGAGAGAGAGAGAGAGAGAGCGAGAATAAAGAGAAAGATAGGATGGAACACTCAAGAATGAAAATTGAAAATTAAATTCACAATCAACTTTCATAAAATAGAAGAAAAACTACACAGGTGAAGTTATACATTAAATGTTTACATTGCAGGGATTTTATTTGTAAAGGTTGTTGGTTACAGTTAGTTCCCCTTGTGTATATTATATTATATTATATTATATTATAAATAAAGTAAACCATGATTATACCATACTATTACTTACTATCATGAAATGACAAACACAAAGTGCTTCTTCCACTAAGTTTTTTGCTAATAAAGGGAAGGAATTCAATGCGCGTGGGGAGTTGAAATAGACATACCAGAATAAAACAAGTAATGAGCTGATAAAATAAAAACATAAAAAGGCAGTGTGGAATTGAAACATAGAAAGAAAATAAATTAAAAACGAATAAATTAAACAGGTTTGGTGAGGAATGGATTTGCTGAAACAGGAAATTAGAAATTTTGTGACATGTCAGCTTTGAAATGAAATTTGAAAATTTAAATCAAACAGGTGAATATTATCCTATATCATGAGACAATGAAGGATTTGAGTTTGACTTATTTTACCAAGTCAGAGTGAAAGTCAGGGTTGTAGCAAGAATATTGAGACACTTAATCATCATCGTAATTGAAAAATTATTAAAATAAATTTGATTGATAAACTATTATAAAAAACAAGATATATATATACAGAAGTAAAAAAAAGATTCCAATGTGACCAACAATTCAACTTAATATGTGAAGGCAGTTGCAGGTGAGAAGGAGGGGGGAGGGGAGGTGGGAGGGGAGGTAGAAGGGGGCAGGGGACGTGGAAAGGGGGGAGCGGGAGAGGGGGGGAAAGGGGGAGGAGAGGGGGATAGAGTGGAAGGGATTCTCGTGTTTGTTTACTGTAGCATTAGACTGACTTCAAAAAGAAAATCATATTTGATAAAAAAAAAAAGAAATTCAATAAAACAGAAATTGAGCTTGTACAGGATTTTCCATTGACAAAAAGGCAATAATAAAATAGAGGAACGGCAACAATAAAATCAAGATGTTTTTTTACAATTCATTTCAAAATATGAGTTTGATCTCAGGACAGCCATAGTCATAGAGGACAAAATAAGAATAGCCTCCATTAGGTTTTGTTGATTAAAGGCTCGCAGTAAATGCACAACTTGAGAACATTAGGATAGACTGCTGAGCTTGAGGGAAGCAATCAAATTGAATGGTGAAACACTGCTGTCTTATAGACTAGAACATAGGTGCCAACACACCCAAATTGCTTTGCTAATTAAAGTATCAGTGCCTATCTATCATTCCAAGACCCTTTTTTTCTCAAGTAGAGTAGAGTCGTATGGTGAAAGCCAAAACCCATCCGAGGGCAGATCGGTAAACGGGGGTGGCGCTCCGGGATCGACACGTTGGTGATGGTTCGGAGACCTTGGTGGAGAGCCTAGGACGACCGTTTTTAGGCGGTCGCCTGCCCCATGGTTTAAAGCGAGCCCAGGCGCCCGCTCGTCACCACGGCATTTTCTCAAATAGGTGGCTTACTTCCCAGTAGGGCTTATGCTTTAAAATATCATATTTATTTCCATATTTTTTCAAACTTTAATTTTCTTGTCCTAATTTTGGCGATTGCTTCAATAACAGACTGCACAGACAGACCTTGACCCTCACAGCCTTCTTGGCCTTTATATAGATCTAATAACATCTCATATACGTAAGGAGAGAAAAAATTTGATTCAAATTACTGGAAGTCTTGCTAGTGATTTGATCTTCGAGTCATTCAGTTTCATCATCAGTATCCTATAACAATAGATTTGTTTGGGTAACAGAAATGAAAAACAATCCTGAAAGAGAAGCTATCAGGTCTCTGTTGATGTAAGGGAAAGGTCAGTGAATTGATTAGGATGAATGAAGAGTGTAGCAGTAGTATCAGTTGCTTTGATTTTAAAAACATGCATTTGTCTTTTTTGTGTGTGGAGAGTTTTAAGGCACTTTCTACTGCTATTCAGTTACAACAGTGCCCATAAGAAAAAGTAAGACATTAGAAGGAGACAAAAGAGTAGACAGAGAGAATCAGAGACATCTTACTAATGGTTGATTTACAAACAACAAAGCAGTCAGAATAAGAGTTGCTTTTATAACAGATGACATTGAAAAAAAAAGAACATATTGTATAAGTTGTAAGGCCGAAGTAGAGCTATGGTGCGAAGGGAAGTAATTCTAGGTATATTAAATTCCACGGATTTCACACATGATAAAATGTTGCTGATACTGTGGTTGATATTTATACTAAATTGTTGTTGACACAATGAAATAATGTATTGTTGTTCACACCTGATATATTATTGTTCACACAATATATAATTGTTGGTGACATTTAATATAATATCGTAAAGCTCCTAAATATGACTAATGAGAAAAATTAATGGCACGTGGCAAAAAAATAATAACAGCATCCATCGTAAACAAAACATGCATTATTTTATATTGTCAGAACTTAGTATAGTATAAAATTAAAATATATCATAAGTAGTTATGAGTTTAAAACAAGATTAAGATTATTTCACCTTTATACCAAGACATTACAAACTTAAAAAAATGTGTATAAGCCTATATGTGTTTTTAAGACCACAGTGGTTAAAGAAATATTAATAAATCATGTTACAAATTGATATATATTATTAAAAAAGCCTTTTTTATGTTAACACTAATATATTGAGCAGGATCATCTTGACTGACGTGTCAAAATGCCTCCATAAAATGTGCGTACAACACATCAATTCCTCAGCATTCCGACATGAACATGAATAGTGATTGTTAAATTTATTTACAGCATGAAATCGTTGTGAAGGCAAAGTTTAGATTCAAACTAAAAACATTTCCATATCTTTATTCTCTTTGTGCACATAATAGGATCACTTCAAACTTTTATCGTTGACCAGGAATTTCAAAATTGGGAACTGTAAAAATAATTACCAAAAAAGAGAGTAAATTTATCAATTAAAAAGACTAAAAATGAGGTTAAGTGATGAGAAACTAGCCCTTTGCTTCAAGTGAAATGATTTGGATTGAATGTAAGTAGATATGTATGATAAGTCTCTGAGGATGTAATGTATGGTGATGATGGAATGGCTAAATTAGCTACAGCAATGGGATTGCGTAGATTTTTGTAATACCTACACAAGTTTTCATTTCTTTCATGACAAAAATTGTAAGAAACAGAAGTTCTGATCTACTAGATTTGAAACAGCACACATATTAGACATATGTTCTTGCACAATTGATGTTGTAGTTCCTAACTGGAATTCTAAAATACAAAACGTTTGCTATTTGTTTGACATAATTTGTATTATGAGATACGTATTTATTTGATTTCATAGAAATGTGTATGGTTGACTTTTCAGAAAAACAAAAGGTAGACCTAGATAGTCATTGTACCTCTCAAAATATAATTAAATAAGTGGCTATGCAGTCTGTTGTTTTCTTTTTATTGTAAACAACGCTCGTAATAATATCAATGGTGCTATCAGAATCAACTGAGTACATTGGTCATTGGAAATATGTACAAAACACTTAAGTAAACATACCGGTATGATTAAATATTTTACAAATATCGGATTTTGACTATAAAAGAAAAGAAAATGTATATCACAACACTATTAACCCACCACAATACTTGCAAAGCATGCGCAGGAATTTCTAGATGTATTATTTCCAATCATTTATTAGAATATAATTTCCATGTGGATTTTTAAAAAACTTAACTTCTTTAAACACAAAAAATGTAAAAATTAGTAGGCAAAGTATTTTCTGCCTCATCAAACTATATGTAACTTATGTCATGTAAAATATTTGTCATATAAACCAAATACATAGAAAGGAATGTTGAGATTAACAATATGCATATCAAAAGAATGTTATTCTAAATATTGTACTTGAAATTTTTAAAAACTATAACAATGAAACAGGTAACAATAAGAAAAAATGATTATTTACAAAACAATTTTAGGCAGAAGTGTGTAAAATGTGGTTGCTACAAAGTGTAAGATTTGGCACAAAAAATCTCATAGAATAGATATCTATTCACATTAGGCCTACATGAAAAAAACTAAAAAAAAAGGTATTACAGGCACAAATTTGTAATAAATCACAATAGACTTCTAGATCCAAATATCTTTTTCTTATCCTTTCAACCTTAAGTAGAAAAAACATGTAATCAATACATGACTTTCAAACCATTTTGTCAAACACAGAAAAAGCCATGAGATCAAGCAAAGAAAAATCACAGGCAGTCAACAACAAACAACATTTCCAGTTCTCACTTTTCACTTCTACCACAGGACAGACCAAATATCTATTTGTATATCAAATTATGGTGAATCATTACCCATGTTCAACCATGATATGCATATTTGACAAACAGTCCTGAGTACAAAAAAGAAATAGAACTTAACTGTTAGGTATGGTTAAAACCATAATCTTATCCTCATATTCATTTTCATAATTACCACACTCCATTTTCTCACTCTTTCTCTCTTCCTCTTCTCCTAATTCTCTCACAGAACCCCCCCCCCCCCCCAACCCCAAAACCAAAAAAAGACTGGAAACGGGGGAAGTAGGGTAAAAAAAACCCCAACAGAAACAGTAGAAGTTTGTGTTCAACCTCTTTGAGCTTCTCGTACAATTTGAATAGTTTGTCAATTAGTCCACCTGTGCATAAATGTCCCGGGCAAGCTCATTGTCTCCCTTGTCCTTAGCCAGCCATTTACTGCAGGGGAAGACAGTGGTGTGGTTTGTTGCCATGTTGATCACTTCCACACGCTCCAAAAACCAGTTGGCACGGAACCCACTATTATCATGCTCCACTCGCACTTTTAGGAGCTCTCCTGCAAAAAAGGTAGACAATACATAGACATCAACTTTTTTTTAAAACAAAAGACTTTTATTGTATGCCAACAGTATATTGCTATCAGTGAGCAATAAAGATTAGCATTATGATCTTCATTATCATTATTATTATCACTATTTTCTATTATTGTTATTAGTAAAGATATATCATTTACCTAAATCGAGAGCCTCAATTTGGAACTTGTCCGTCTGGTTCCTTTCAAACAAGTCTCGGAAGGCCTTGGTCAGTGGCCTCTTGCCCGTGTTTCCATTGGCTCCAAAGATGTTAATAGAGACGTTGGCATTTGTTCCTGCACCTTTGACATCACCAGTTATTACGACAATCTCGTATTTGATTGGAGCCAAGTCTAGATAGATAGATAAGATATCCAGAGAGATATTGTGAAAAAAGAAATAAACAAATATTTTTTACATATTGATTTCAAACTTTAGAGGGACCTTATTTTGTCTAGATATGAAGGAAATGGTGAAAAGAATAAAATAAACTTTTTGTACTCTTTAGAGGAATCTGTCTAGATATACAGGGGGAAATAGTGAAAAAAAAAAAAAATATTTATAAAGATTTTTTACATATATTTTATGCACACTTTAGAGGGATCTTTTTTTTTTCCATTATGGATATCTCCACAAGACAGAAAAGGACATTAAAACTGTAACTTAAACTTTAACAGCTTGTGTCAAACAGGCATGGAGCAGCCAATGAACAAAGCATCCAACACACTTACTTCGGGTGAGGTTGACCTGGCTCTCCTCCACCTTGTTGACCTGAAGTAACTCTCCGTCTCGTTTGGACACGCGGGGACAAATTTGGATCCACTTCTGGCAGGGGAAAATGTACCTGTGGGGCAGAGCATTTACATCGTGGCAAATAATTATTGAAGTAAGTAGAAATTTGATTTATTCAATGTCTGTGACGTGACGTCTATTTGTCATGATACTTTCCATTGATTGTAATTTGTAATCGTCCATGTTGAAAACAATTTTTTTTGGTGAGGCTATCCTTAAAAATTGATAAATTTTGTCAAGTGTAAATTTGCTTGAATTTGATAGTCTAGTCCCTGTCTAATGTGATCTCCAATGTCAAATATTATTTCTTCTGTTTTTGTTTGTTTGTTTGTTTAAGAGATTGTATATTAGCACTCTGAGCCTGTTGTACACAGAGTAAAGCGGGTTAGAGAACTTAGTATTATTATCATGACCATTAGCTGTAACATCCACCTTTTGGATGGTTTAATCTCCAACAAATCAGAAACCAAAAGATAAAGTATAACTATCATTAATCCAACCAGTTAGGCTTTCAATGCCTTTGCTGATCTTTAGGGCACAGTTTAATATATCATTTCACATCTACTTTGGTTAGGGGCAGACCATACTAAGATTACAACTGACAATTAGATGATGATGATAATGATGAGGTAGATGATGATGAAGGAGATGATGATGAAGATAATCATGATGACAATAATGACAAAAATGGTGGTAGAGATGATCATTTTGATCATGATGATAATGATGAAGATGATGACAATAATGATGATAACAACAACAATTATGACTACAAGAATAACAATAACAATGATAATGAAGGTATTGATGATGATGTTGATGATGCTGAAGCAGCAGTGTGGATACCTGTCGCCAGTGGAGGTGTCGGTGACGGCAACTTGGTGACAGTGCCACATGGCAGCTCTGCCTTGCACGTCCTCGATTGGTCGGTCCTCCCGTTCAAACGCTCCCACAATGCAGTGCGTCAGCTTACCCAGCGGGGCTGCTGTCATTGAGAAGTTGTTGGTCGTTCCTCTGAGATTGTGGGAGGTTAGAGGGGCGAGGATGGGACACACACAGAGAAATAAGTATATAATATAGATAGATAGAATTAAATCCATCATGATGTTATACGAAATGTATAACACAGCCAGAGCTAATCCTGTTTTGCCTAAAAAAATAAGAATCATACAAACTATCAGTCATTATCCCCATTCACATTTGTGACCCATCACCACGGTTTGGTATTACACACCATGCATCTAAGAAAACCTGAGGTACTCATACAAACTTAAAGATCACCACTGTATTTTCAAAGTTTTGCTTTTTTCAAAGTATTGTTCTCCATTATCAAATATTCAAACTAAAGAAATAATAAAACAAAAAATTCTTACAGTTACTTAAAATATGGTTTTTTAAGTGGTAACTCCTATCTGGCCACAGGACCTTGTGTAACGAACTGTGTTGATATGTCACATTTAAGTGAAGAGAGGCAATCAAAGTAAAACAAATATCCATTTATGTTTATTATTTATTTATCTATCAGTTTTGTCTATTTATTTTATTGTTTCCAGTCTTATGATGCATTCCTATGTTTGTATGTAACATCGTGAAATAATTTTCCCCCTAGAAGGATTCATAAAGTTATCTTGTCTCCTGACACCTGGGCTCTGTGCTGTGCTGCTTCGACTGCCTGGTCTGCGATCAAACTTCTACAAGTCTCATTTTGCAATGACTTATGGGAAATATAGCAGCAGGCACTTGAGAATTCTTTGGGAAAGGCTCTAAAGGACAAATTTCCCTTTTAGAACAAAAAAAAAAGTGCATTTCATAGTTTTTTTTATCATCATACTTTTTAAAATTCAAAATTTGTTTTTACCAATAGAGCAAAAAATTCAAGTCTTACTTTCTGAGTATCTTGTTGTGTGCGCTGTTTGTGAGTAAGAAAGTCTTGGAGGATCGCTTCTTGCCTTCTAGAACAATCCAGCCATTGTGAATGGTTCCACCTTCCATTTTGTCTGTGGTTGTCACTTCAATGTCATACACTGTAGAAAATTAGAAAAAAAAAGATTCTCAGTATAAACTCATGAAATTACAATATGTACCTGTACATATCGGATGTAAGGATTCGTTGTCTTGTGGTGCATTACTTCATTTTGAACTTGAGACTGCTCACAGACACACGCTTGCATGCACATGAAGGCTACAGGGGAAGAACAATCAGGGTCACACTTTTCTGGTTGTGAGAAAACCAACTTTTTAAATTTCAAAACACTCGTTCTTTCATTGTAGTAGCTTTTAAAAACTACAAATAACTCTGGATCCTGATCATTATTAGAAATAATATTTGGAGGGGGTTTAGTATTGGATAGAATTAACCCATTAAGGTAAAAAGCTCTTAGAATAGCAAAATTTGATTCTCATTGTTCATACCATGTAGCCTTTACATGCACACATATAGATAGATTGATCTATTGACACGTACATGCATATATAAGAAATACACACTTACCAGTTTTATCCTTTGACCCAGCAGATTCACTCTGCGCTGATTGGAGACACGTTAGCTCCCTGATGATCTGTTTGTCGTCTTCCTTCTTGGAGAGCCACTTGTCGCAGTGGAATGTGTAGTTCTTCTTGGTGCTCATGTCGATGATCTCAATGTGGGCCAGATGCCACGCCGCCCCAAAGCCTACAGGTGTAGCCATGTAGATGAGGATGAGGATGAGGATGAGGGTGAGAATGATGATGTTTGTGATAACAATAGTAATAGTAATAAAAATAAAATTTTAAAAAGTAAGTCCTTTACAATCTAATAGCCCATAAAACCTGGAGCTTATCCCGGTTTTTGTAGTGTGAAGCGGACAAATGACAATGCTTTCACCCTCTTAATAGGACGCTGGTCTATTGCAGATTACTTTCCCCAACCCAAAAATGGTGACAAAATAATACAATAAAGGAAAATATGTTAATGATTATAGTAAAAATGAAAAGGGTTATAATAAGTAATAGTAGTTATAATATACGGATTTGTCTAGAAAGCTCAGCATTTGATTTGTCCTAAAATGTGTTTAAAAAATGGGCTTTAAACAGGTAACAATTTAACTACCAACCAAATCTCTCTCACCTTTGTTGTCGTGCCACACTCTGACTTTGCTCAACTCTCCCAACGACAGCTGGTTCTTTAAGGTAAACTCATCCGTGTTGCCTCGCTCGAAAGGATCTTTAAACGTCTCCGATTCCTTCAGATGGATCTGACCTGAGTCGCCCAGAGCACCGAAAATGACAACAAAGACGTTGGCGTCTGTACCAGCCCCGCCGACGTCTGATGTTTTCACCTTGACCTTGTATGACGTCTCTGGATAGAGAAGAGTTAAATATTTGATCAGACTACGGATTTCTAGCCTGGTGCTTGAAGAGTCTGCGACTACTAATAATTATGGTTGTGATTCATCCTTAGAACGGATTATGTTATTTTAATCTCTCATTATCTCATCGAGACCCTACGCTGTATGGTTTAGCCTGATGGCTCAAGATTGGAGAAACAAGGTTTCTGAATGTTCAAAATGCTCAACTAATCTATTTGAATGTGTTTAATAACACTTCCTTTTATAGCACAAGGGCAAATAATTGATAACAAAAATGAGCAACAAAACATCCTGGTTGCCATGTAAACAAAAGTTGCAAACTTAAACAAGGGGAATAACTCCTGAAATAGAATTGCAATAATATTTATCATTATATTACAAACCAAAATAATTATTTATCCAAAGAACTGGTTATGTTATTTCAATTTCTCATTATCTTATGGAAATAATGACGTTGATAATAATTTTAGAGTTTTCCTGAAATGAAACAGAAATTAACTCATGTTTTGTAAACTTTGTTCACTAGTCAACGTAGAGGAACACAGAGATGAGATAAAGCGTAAAGGCAAAAGCTGAGAAATCAATCATGCAATTACAAAATAATATCAGTATAGCCTGTCCAAAGTAGGAATATGAATATGAACATAAAGCTTATTATAGATTGCAAGGAAAAAAACCCAACTTGTACACTATTATAGAACAAATCGTATTAAGATGCGCAAAAAAACCTCAACCAACTTACTGTCTAGCACAGTTTTTCCTCGTTCGATGGCTGGGATGTCGACTGCGGGCACAGCTCCCTCCTTCCCCTTGCCCACCCATCCGTTGTACTTGAACACTGACAGCGTGCCTGCCTCCATGTTACGCAGCTCCACCTGGTGGGGACAAAAAGTAACGGCACAGACGAGTGAAACAGGGGTAAATATAGTAGAACAGTAAAACCCCTGGATGACGATATTGCCTGGGACCAGAAAATTATTTCGTTATCCAGGGGTGTCATTATTTGGGGGTTTTCAATGCTTACTAATAATATATAGCTAAAAAATTGGGAACAGAGTTCATGAGGTATCATCCAGGGGTTGTCGTTATTCAGGGGTGTCACTATCCAGGGGTTGTCGTTATTCAGGGGTGTCACTATCCAGGGGGTTCCAATATATTTGGCTTTAATCGACTGTTAAACTACTTTGCCAAAGAATGTGCAAGTGAGGTGTGTGATTGTAAGACAAGTGTGAACAAGGATCTTTGAGTTTGAGCAAGAAGAAAAGGACATTCAATTGAAATGACCAATGACCATTCTAATAAAGAAACAATGGAAATTGTTGCTACATAAGTACTCTATGAATAATAATTATCATCATTATCATCATCATTTTTATCATTATTATCATCATCTTTAGTATTGTTAATATCATTATCAACTCTCCCCCCCCCCCAGTACCTTTTCCAGAAACCAGGCCTTCCTGCTCCCTCGTGACTCCACTTCCAGTCGAATCTTTTTCAAAGGAGCCACATCCTCAATCTCCATCTGTGTTCGTGAAAAATTCAAATCACATAACCATAAAGAACAGGAAGAAAAATAACCAAAAAAACATACCACATTCATAACAAAAATCAGTGGCCATCATTTGAAGGCATTGACACCCGTCACCAAGGTTTTGTACACAAGGTACGGCCGGTACAGTTGAGTTTCCACTTGAACAAAATGTACATTTAGTATCAGTAGCTTTAAGTAAAACGTTCCCCCCCCCCCTTTTTTTCCCCCATAGTTTGTCATCTTAATTAACTCTTTGTGAAGAAAATACATGGAAAAGAAAAAAATCAAGACATGGTCTTCGAGATGATGATAATAGCTTCGTTTATTTCAAGATGTACCTTCTGTCCTGAACCCTGGTGATGGGTTACATAAGTTTTTTTTGGATAAATTTTGATTTTGCGTGTGGCTTATTGTTGTTTGGGTGTTTGTTAAATCATATTTATTGTAATGATTTAATAATAGTATAGAGTGTATGTGTTGGACATCATCATGACCACATACCCAAAACCGGGTGAGTAGCGTTCCCCTCTTTTCCCTACGTGTGTGTTTGTACAGTGCGGGCATTGTTGTGAAAAGTTTGCCTTAACGCATCACATACAGTCTACACATTATTTACTTCCAATCTATAACCAATCCCCTTCTTCTTTCATTCCATTACCCTTATCAAATCTGTCTTTGCTCTCTCAAATCTGTCGTCCCTCTTGTCCAGCTCGATGGGGGAGGAAGATCCTTTCAGGCCAAACACGGTCATGACAATCTTGCAGTCTGTGCCCGCCTCCGCCATGTCTCCTGTAGTCACAGTCACCTCGTACGGAACCACTGTGGGTCACACGTAGAATTTTGCAGTTATTATAGTATTAACAGAACTTGCACAGGATAGACAGACATGGAAGAAGGTTACCAGCTACATAACCTACAAACAATGAATGATGCACAGTTCACGGCAAGCGTCCGTGCGACTGCGACACCATTATCTTATATTATTTTATCTTATCTTATCTTATCTTATAGTATTATAAGGATATAAGATTAAATGAATTCAACAATATACATTTTTTAGGGAATGTTTTTAACAAGTGATTGATGAAGCAGCCATGTTTTGAAATTTTTTAATTGTTAAAAAAATAATCGAAGAGAAAAGTACATCTATATCCATACATGTTTATCAATCAAGTTTAATTCCAAAATCAATGTATCTTTTTACCCGTAACCTTCAACAGTTAGACGCTTCCCCAAAATCATTGCTGCTTTACTTTTCATTAGTCAACAACAACGACACATACAGCACCTACATCACAAAAGTGACATGATTCTCTCAGCAATCTGTGTCCTTTGGTTTGCACCTCCCCAGCCCAATTCTCTACCCAGTGTTTTTGAACAAGTCATTACAACAGACTCAAAGCCGTCCTCCAGCTTCATTATTGGGCACTTGTTGACAAGATGCTTTGCAGGATTTTACCGCAATGCAAGCAGGTCTCCAGACACACACAAGACACAGGAAGCCTGTGCATGCACACATTTTTTTTTTGGTCATGAGAATGGTTGAGGTCCTCGGTAGGCCATATCATGAGGCCCGGTTCTGCTGTGATCCCGGTGTATTTTCGTGCTGCATTATGAGAGCAAGTGACCGCCACAAGATCTGAGGCTCAAACCGCTCTTCACGAGTCAATCTCGGACAGCCTCCCCCCCCAAACTGCTCGATGAAAAGACTTTCTTACTCGGCTTGTACGAAGTGATAGAACTGGCGCCATCATCCACGCTGAATATTCTGGATGTCTTGCCGTCTCCCTTGTCACGTGCCAGCCACTGTTTGCAGGAGAAGTGGTAGTGCTTTCCCTTGGTGGGCAGATCCAGCTCCATGTCCTTCAGGAACCAACCACTGCCTGGTGTCACTCCGTCATGGCCAATCTTGGGGAGGGAAAGAGGGAGGGGTGGGGGAAAGAGGGAGGGGTGGGGGAAAGAGGAACAGAGAGGTGATTAATAAAGTATATAAGTGAAAGCTGAGAAATAAATGATGCTAATACAAATAACATCAGTATATCCTGTGCAAAGTAGGAATATGAATATGAACACAAATCGTATCATAGATTGCAAGGATTAGATAGAATAAAACTTGTGTATTACTATAGAACAAAACTAATAAAATATAATATATACCAAGAATTATTGCGTTTTGCAGTACTAAAAAAATAATTTTGAAATGATCCTATCTTTTTGTATGTCTAGAGAGGGTAGTAATTGATACAAGTTCAAAAGTACTGAGATTCCTTTTGACAATAGATGGATTTGAATGGAAATTTATCACCTCAACTATCTTCAAAGCAGCTGGATAGGATGCTGGTCTATCGCAGATTATTTTGTCCAACCCAAAGTATGGATTGGTACCCATTTTATACCTGAGTGGGATGGGGAAAATGGAGCAAATTTCCTTGCACCAGGAAAAAGCCAAGTGCCACTAGTAGTAATCAAACACAGGATTTGTTGTGCATTGCTCCAAGTTTTGGCCACTACTCCTCCAAAGTGCTCTAAGCCAAGTGAAAGCCTTCTTACCTCCACCCTCTTCACTTCCTCCACATCCACAGCTTCAATGGAGAAAATTTCCACGGAGCTCGGCTCAAATCGACTCCTCTGAACAAGTTCCAAGAATAGACGACCTGTGTGCTTCTTTTTGAGGCCGTGGATCTTAATCCATACATTGCTGTCTGTGCCGTTGTCATCACCATCACCCGTGCAGACTTTGACCGTGTAAGGAATTGCTGAAGACAACGATAGAAATAAATAATACAGTAAAATAAAGCATAAATATGGGCTAAGCAGTCATGTGGTCAAAGCTAGCACAGCAAGCACCACAGATCCAGGTTGACACACGC
Source organism: Melibe leonina (assembly GCA_031471865.1). NCBI lineage: Eukaryota > Metazoa > Mollusca > Gastropoda > Nudibranchia > Dendronotidae > Melibe > Melibe leonina. The sequence goes on from JAUEKZ010217636.1 coordinate 18,902, forward strand.
TTTGGCACTTCATAATTTCAATGTGAAAGAGCTTTATCACACATTTCAATCTCCCACAACATGGATAAGTTTGTTTAGCATGAAGCTAATGACCTTAAGACTATGACCTTAGAGATCAGGACACCTTAGAGATCAGGACACTTTAGAGTGCAGGACACCTTAGAGATCAGGACACCTTAGAGTTCAGGACACTTTAGAGATTAGGACACCTTAGAGATCAGGACACCTTAGAGATCAAGACACTTTAGAGTTCAGGACACCTTATAGATCAGGACACCTTAGAGTTCAGGACACCTTAGAGATCAGGACACCTTAGAGATCAGGACACTTTAGAGTTCAGGACACCTTATAGTTCAGGACACCTTAGAGTTCAGGACACCTTAGAGATCAGGACACCTTAGAGATCAGGACACCTTAGAGATCAGGACACCTTAGAGATCAGGACACCTTAAAGATCAGGACACCTTAGAGATCAGGACACCTTAGAGTTCAGGATACCTTAGAGTTCAGGACACCTTAGAGATCAGGACCTTAGAGATCAGGACACCTTAGAGATATCTCTTTCTGTCACTCTAACAGCTCAAGTATGTCGGACTGTTGTCAGTCTTTCTCCCTCTCACTGTCTTTGTTCCCCCTCCCTCTGCACTTTATAAGTATAAGCTACCTTTCTATAATGTGAAATGCTAAAAGAGTTGTAATATGTAAAAGGCAGGAAGGCCCCAAAATAACTTCTTGCTCAGACTGGAATTGAAAACCGTGCCAAAATGACACAAGGATTCAGCGCTGAGCGATAGTTAGACTAGACAGACGCTGTACCAACTGAGGTATTGCGCCTACCCATTCACATGTAGACTGGTATTGGTATGAAAAGGATACATCATTTAAAGCAAAGGAAATCAATTTCATTCCACTTGTTTTGATCAATTTGTGCACAATGAAAATAATATTCTTCTTGTTCTTTTATTGAACTGACTGACCCAGTTGGACAGAGCATTACTGTCAGTGTGCAAGACACCCATGCAATATTCTCCCTAAATCCTCCAAAAACTTACTCGGCCCTTTAGGAACTTCTTCCATTGAGGATGAAAGGGATCTCCGACTGCCTCGAGGACTTCGGGAAAATTGGTCACCAGTTCTCATCGAGTCCAGGCTGGTCACAGACCCTCCAAACCTTGTAGAACGAAGAGTTCCTGTACTGGAAGTGTCCCCATCGTAACCCTGTTTGCATAAACCAAAGGATGCATTGATTACCAGGAGATAAAAACAGCATAATATTTATATGCTTACATAACAACTTTTATACTTTTTTGGGGTTGGAATTTTCTCGTATTTCTATATAAATATAAGCAACCGAAAATTGTACTTTAAACTCTTTTCCACGATTTTCAAACAAAACTTTCAAACATTTGGCTAGGTGTCTACATACTGTGACTGTGTGAGATATTTGAATTAGTAAGCCCTTTTTGTATCACCATGTGGTAGTAAGTTTGCTTGTCTAGAGATCTCCTCTTTCGATATCACACAAAATGTGCTAAAAAGAGGGCTTTAATTTAAATAGACAAAAAACCAACCAACCAACCAACATATTACTAACATCAGTTCACCATTTCACACTCTATGAACACAACAACATCCCATACCTTCACATACAACGACCGCTCTATTTTCCCATCATCCTTGTTCTTGGCCAGCCATCGCTCACAATGGAAGATGTACTTATCCCGACCGCCTCCCGAGACTTCGATGCGGTCCAAGTACCAGCCAGGGTTGAACATGGAGTTGTCGTGTCGTATCTTCAACTTGTACACGTTGCCCAGGTCTACAGCCTCCAGCACAAACCGGTCCATCTGTGACAGGGGCAAATATACAGCATTTAATGAAATATTCGCCTCCAAACCAGTCTTAAACTCCTTTTCAAAAGAATGCATAAGCGGGGAGAATTTAACCCTTTCAATGCTATTGACACCAAAATCTTCAAGATTATTCCTGTTCTCATACCAGATAAATCAGATTTCAGTAAACTGATATATGCCAAAAGCCTGATGTTCAAGCTTTTGGCATATGTCAGTTCACTGAAATCTGTTTTATCTGGTATAAGAACACATACATTTTCAAGATATTTCATATTTCAGTTAGGCCAGAATCAGACCTTGCTGGTAAAGGGTTAATACTCTGTCCATTTCTTATGACCATAATTGGAATTATTCCATTAGAATATATCAAGATAGAAAAATGCCATTTTATTTGACAGAATCACACTTTAATCAGTTTTTATGTACGAGAATAGCATTCTCACTACGCAAAGTAAGATAAGAGGGAACGTTAATTATCTATCTAACTATGTGTCTGTGTACACATCAAATTGATTCATTAGCCCCCACTACCCCACCTCCCCCCTCCCCCTTCTTTAGAGAATAATGAAAAGTAAAATACACAGTTACACATATTTTCTAATGATAAAAAACATTACATTCATGTCGTCAGCATATCATTTACACAAATTAAGGTCTACTTTATTCAATGTTAAACACTATCTATAGTTAATACCACTGGCGATTTAGAAAAAAAACAAACATTATATTTTTTTAAAATTTACAATTTTCAAGTGCAGACATACTTTGTTTCTTTCAAACTTGTCTCTGTTGGTCTCAGAAGTGCGTAGCTGTCTCTCCCCAGTGTCTCCTTTGTCTCCAAAGACGATTAGGAAAACGTTGGCATCTGTTCCGCCACCCTTCATATCCCCTGTAAAGACTTCCACTGTGTATTTTTTCACTGCAAAATGCAAAAGACAACCAGGAACACAATCAATTTTTTATTGATTTTATCAGACAGAGGTCAGAGAACCTTTAAATACGAAAGAATTTTCAAATATTTTAAAAATGTTAAAATCTAGCTTATTTTTGCTCGCGCCCAATCTTTATTTCTGGGTCCATTTTGATCATTGTAGACTTAAAAAGATTTGTGTTGTTGAATCTAGTTACACAATATCATTAAACATTAAAATAAAAAAGTACCAATCCATATTCACATTTTTTAAATTTGCTCACAACTCACACTCAAAGCCATTTCATGATTTCAATGTTTTAAAGTTGAGAAATTTGTTTCGTCATTGCCAACTGCAATTTTTAAACATAACAGTAACAGACCTTTCACTTTTAACAAGGACTTGAAAAATGTGAAAAGTAAAGTAAAAGACTGCTAGTGCTAGATAGGGCCAAGACACAGAAACAAAGATACAGATACAAAGATACAGAAACAAAGACACAGATACAAAGACACAGAAACAAAGATACAGAAACAAAGATACAGATACAAAGATACAGAAACAAAGATACAGATACAAAGATACATAAACAAAGACACAGATACAAAGACAAAGATACAGAAACAAAGATACAGATACAAAGATACAGAAACAAAGATACAGATACAAGGATACAGATACAAGGATACAGAAACAAGGATACAGAAACAAGGATACAGAAACAAAGACACAGATACAAAGATACAGATACAAAGATACAGATACAAAGATACAGATACAAAGATACAGATACAAAGACACAGAAACAAAGATACAGATACA
>JAUEKZ010217747.1:0-21878 GCA_031471865.1 Melibe leonina
AGAGAGAGAGAGACAGAGACAGAGAGAGAGACAGAGACAGAGAGAGAGAGACAGAGAGAGAGAGAGACAGAGAGAGAGACAGAGACAGAGAGAGATAGAGAGAGAGTAGGCAGGAAAACGATACTATAGGCCTCTCACTACTGGTATTAAACGTTCAGGTCTGTTTTACTCACGCGATGAATTATCTGTGCTGCTCCTTCCCCCATCCGTCAGGACTACCGCGGCCATGTGTTCTGGGACCAAGACATCTGGATGGCCCCGGGCCTGTCGCTGCTCCACTCCGATCTGGGCCAGTTGCTGGTGGAGACTCGAACCAGGACCCTCTCGGCTGCAAAGCTGCTAGCACAGCGTACCGGGTACCAAGGAGCCCGCTTCCCGTGGGAGTCTGCCTTCACTGGTCTGTTTGTTGCTTTGTACTTGAATTATAATGGTGGTGAGGGTGAAGGTTAAGGCAGTGTAAGAGTAGCAGCGGCAGTAGTAGCAGCAGTAGCAAATAGTCGCAGTGGTAGTAGTAAAAGTAGTAGGAGTAGTAGGAGTAGTAGTAAAAGTAGTAGTAGTGGTGGTGGTGGAGGTGGTGGTGGTGGTGGTAGTAGTAGTAATAATAGTGGTGGTCGTCGTCGTCGTAGGAGAAGTAGTAGTAGTAGTAGCAGAAGTAGTAGTGGTGGTGGTGGCGGTGGTAGTGGTTGAAGTATCAATGGTAGTATAGTGAAATTTTAAAAAACCAACACTCTCCTCTTCCTGTTTCTATTCCACTCCACTGTATTTAATTCCAATGTGTACCTGTACCCCCATCATTGATCAGGACTAGAGGTGTGTCCTGCCACTCAGTACAGTGACCTGGAAATCCACATCACCGGTGACGTGGTCATCATGCTGCGTCAGCGCTGGTACCAGACCAAGGACAAACAGCGGTTCCTGAGGGGAGGAGCCTACGACATCGTGGTTGGAGCTGCAGAGTTCTTTGCCTCTCGTATGGTGTACGACTCGCACCTGAATGCCTACAGAATCCTGGGTGAGTGGTCCGTATTGCCGTGTGAGTCCAAATATTATATAATACTAAATATATATATATATATATATATATCACATACACTATACACACCGTGGTACGTGCGATCACACAGTAGTAGCTGTACTACAACGTTATGAAGTATTCGCTAACAACAATCGGCCTGCAATGATCTTCCTCTCGAGGGTCTGTCTCTCTTTCTCTCTCCCTCCCTCTCTCTCTCTCTCCCTCCCTCTCTCTCTCTCCCTCTCTCCTTCTCTCTCTCTCTCTCTCAAAATTCGAAAAATGACATAAAGAATCATTTGAGTTTGGAGATTCCCTCAGCTTCAATCCTTTGTCGCAGGCGCTGGGTGTCGTAGCTGGCCTCCAAGTCAAATTCACTCCACTTGATTTTCAATTACTTTGTTTCTTTTGTTGTGTTTCTTATTTACTGCAATTAAATGAGCTACACACAAAGCTAAGTTTTAATCTTAATTTTGATTTTGTTGTTTTGTTAATTTAGTTACTTCTTATTGGTTTGTCCTGATGAAGACCTTGGGTCGAAACGTTGATTTTTTTGTGTGCCTTGCTCTGTCTTTGTCCCACAATACTGGCCTGTTAACAAATCCCTTTATTTCATCTTCTTATTTACTGTTGTGTGCTTCTTTTATAAAAATGTCTATGAGAGGGCGCATTATACCAGTGGGTAGAGCATCATACTATTGTGCAGAAGGTCCTAGGTTCAATCCCCCTAAAGGGCGGATTTTTTTTCGCGGCACTGGAAAACCTCACTGTCAACCCAGCAGCAAAATCAATACCCGGCCCTCCATACAACAGTGTCATTGTCCTATAAACACATTATACCACGACTGACAGGCACTTGTCTTGTCATGTCTTATATGTTTCAATGTTCGCTGTTGGCCGGGGGAAGTAAAAGTATGAAGCGCTATGGTCACACATTCGTTGATATCAGCCGCTATATTATGAGCCTCCATGAGGAGGAGTGGCAGCAACAGCAGTGGTAGTAATAGCCAATGAGTAGTAAGCCTCCACTTTACTATACTTTTTGACAGAGGTGATGCCCCCGGACGAGTACCACTACCCCGTCAACGACTCTGTCTACACCAATGCCATCGCCAGGTGTACGCTCACCTTTGCCAACCAGCTGGCACGTGCATTGGGAAAGGTGAGCAAGCATGAATGTGATCGGCACGTACACTCACTGGAACTCGAACAATCTTGACCGGCAAATGTTACAAGGAAACAGGAGTTCATTTATTAGAATCCTGACCGTGACCACGATACCGATGATGTCTGCGGCTGTCCTCACAACCATCCTGTCTTTTTCATATTATCGTTTTATCTTCATCATGATTACCACCACAGCATCATCCTCCTCATTATGGGATCATGATAATCATCATCATCATCATCATCATCATTATCATCATCATCATTATCACCACCATCATCACCATCATCATTTTCACCATCATCATCAGCATCATCATCATCATTTTCACCATCATCATCAGCATCATCATCATCATTATTATCACCATCATCATCATCACAATCATCAAGATAATCATCATCATCATCATCATCATCATCATTATCATCATTATCATCATCAAGAGCACACTGCAATTTTCAGACCTCCATTATGATTACACACTGTATTGTCTATTCTTGAAAAAAAAAAAAAATTTTTTTAGATCCGGATGGCATTCTCATTTCAATACCATTTCAATACCCATTGCGAAAAGCCTTATAAAATTATCATGACGTATTTAGATTTAAAAACTATGTGTTATTATTCAGAGTGCAGTTTAGTTGGGTTTTTTTTTGGTTTTTTGAGTGCCAAATCATTTTTTTTTAATCCTGTAGTTTAAACCTTTCATTGCGGGGTCTGATTCTAACCGAACTGAATTACCCAAAATCTTCAAGATTTGCCTTTCTCATACCAGATAAATCAGATTTCAGTGAACTGACAAATGGCTGAATTTCATGCTTTTGGCTTTTGTCACTTCACTGAAATTTAAGTTTATTTTTACGATCAGGCAAAATTTTGGTTAAATTAAGTTCGCCTGTTTAAGAAATAACCTTAGCACTGATAGGGTTAAACCTCTGTTGCCGTTGTACAGCCGGAGAACAGTACATGGACCAAGATGGCGGCCAAGCTGCGAATCCTGCATGACGCGACTCTGGACTACAACCCCGAGTTTGACGGATATGTGACGGGGGATTACACAAAGCAAGCCGACGTAGTCCTGCTTCCCTACCCACTCATGGTCGACCTGGATGCAACGACGCGTACCAACAACCTCATCAATTACGAGAAGGTACTAGACTATATAAGTTGGGGCGGCTGGGTGGGTGGGTGCGCCTAAATGGTAGCTACGCAGTACAGAACCTGGGGGCACCGGTTTCGATTCCTACCAGCGGCACTTCGTTTTTTTTCCTTTGGGCAAGGAAATTTACTCCAGTTGCCTCACCCCGCCCAAGTGTAAAATGGGTACCAATCCACAATTTGGGTTGGGGAAAGTAATCTACGATAGACCAGCGTCCTATCAAGAGGGTGGCAAGCATTGTCGTTTGTTCGCTTCACGCTACAAAAAGCGGGATAAGCTCCGGGTCTATGGGACATTCTTAGTATTAGTAGTAGTAGTAGTAGTAGTGCTAGTCGTAGTAGACGTAGTAGTAGTCGTAATAGTAGTAGTAATACTAGTCGTAGTAGTAGTAGTAGTAGTAGCACTAGTCGTAGTAGTAGTAGTAGTAGTCGTCGTAGTATTAGTAGTAGTACTATCGTCGTCGTCGTAGTAGTAGTAGTAGTAGTAGTAATACTAGTCGTAGTAGTGGTGTTAGTGGTGGTAGTAGTAGTAGTAGTAGTAGTAGTAATAATAATGTTAGGGTGGTAGTAGTAGGACGAGGAGTGGCAACAACAGCTGTGGTAGTACTAGACAATGAGTAGTAAGCCCGCTGCCTTCGGTCATATGACTTGTTTTTCGGATGGGGGGCGTTCTCCTTTTAATGTGGTTTGTTATAGTGAATTTTAAGTTTTCTGCCAAAAAGATGACGACTTTCTAAGAAATTAGTTAAAGGGAAATGCGACGTGAAATTCATATCAACATGACGACCAATAATTTGAGGTTTGTTTGATTAGAGATGTCAACATATTGAGAGATGGCTTACTGAGAATCGATTTTTTTTTTTTAAACCAGTGTTCGATGTCTTTCATAAATATTTTGCCATTACATAGGGCATAGAGTCTTTTGGAATATTTTTGTTTCCTTTTCTTTGTTTGACCACAGAGTACGCCTATCGGGCCCGCACCCGCAATGACGTGGAGCATCTTTCTTCTGAACTGGCTGCAGCTCGGGGACGAGACAAAAGCTGCAGAACTGTTCGAGCGTTCACTGCTCAATGCTCAAGAACCTTTCCTGGTAATTTACCGCGTTAATTTGAACATGTTTTTTCTTCATGTTTTTTTACTCCTTAAACATATCCTCGTTTTAAATATAGAATCATCGTGCTAATGATTGGGCAGATGTATTGCTGTCCCAACTCTCTTTCTTCGCCGTAACGAAAATACGAATGGACGAACATGATGTAGGGGGAGTGAGTAGTCTATGCATAGCGGGAATGAGAACGACACAGGGGAGGGAAGATATATATATATAGTTCATATATATATATGTATATATATATAGAGAGAGAGACAAAGAGAGACATAGAGAGAAAGAGAGAGAGAGACAAAGAGATACACAGAGAGAGACTGAGAAAAAAAAGAGAGACAGGGACAGAGAGAAAGAGAGACAGGGACAGAGAGAGAGAAAGAGAGACAGGAACACAGAGAGAGAAAGAGAGAAAGAGAGACAGGGACAGAGAGAGAGAGAGAAAGAGAGACAGGGACAGAGAGAGAGAGAGAGAAAGAGAGACAGGGACAGAGAGAGAGAGAGAGAAAGAGAGACAGGGACACAGAGAGAGAGAAAGAGAGAGACAGACGGAGAGAGACAGAGAGATAGAGAGGGAGACAGAGAAAGAAAGACAGACAGATAGCGGTGCGGTGAGAGAAGTAAATGTGTACTGACCAATGTACGACTCCGCTCTGTCCAGATCTGGACCGAGAACTCGGACGGTACAGGAGCCACCAACTTCCTCACAGGCATGGGCGGCCATTTGCAATCTCTGCTGTACGGCTATGGCGGATGTCGCCTCCACCACGACCATCTGACCTTCGACCCCAAGGTGATCCCTTCCACGTCCGGAGCAACGTTCACCGGTGTGGATTACATGGACTGTTCCTTCGACCTACACTACACAGACAGTGATATCCGGTTGACCCTCAGGTCGGTTGGTGGAAGGGTCAAAGGTCTGGAGGTCAATTTCTCCCAGGAGGCAACATGGCGTAGACTTAGCCTGAACGCAGAAGTCAGTGTCTCACGGCAGGCTTTTAAGATCAGGGTGGTTTGATCTGCAGATAATATTTGTCAAGTTCGGACTTGTCAATTGAATATTTTGTGAGGGTGAGCGCTTGAATATCGTTGGAGTATAATTTTCCTCATATCATTGTTTTCAAACTTTGTAAGGAGCATTGGTATGAAGACTTAGCTCCATTAACACAAGCGATATGAAAGCAAAACATTTCATTTTAGCATTTTAATTGCGAATTTGTTCTCCTCCGATGGTTTAGAGGATGTTGCACTTTCAGGAGTAAAGCACTGGAGAAGTAGAAATCAATTTGTTTTATTTAATGATATTGAACATCTCCAATTAGTTAGTAAAGAGGTTGGAGTTTCGTTGGAGTTGAACCTCCATGACTGAAACCTTGATGTACATTTTTGTTAAGTTGATTTGGTTGGGGTTGTTGTTTTTTTTTGTCATGGGTGGGGGGTTGTAATTTTGGCTGTAAGCAGTGTCATCTACCATGGATACGCTCCTGAAATGAAACCCGTTTTTTTGTTTTTTGTTGTTTTTGTTGAATGTATATATCATCCTTGTGAGAAGACAATTCTGTTACATTGCCGCAAGGACCCTCCACTGTTGTTTGAGTCTGTGAGTGCCATACCAATATATTATATTCGAACTACCACCCATAATAGTTCATGCTTTTTGTCCTGTTTTGTCTCTGTCTTCTAATACTGGCCTGTCCAACACTCACCTTGTTTCATCTTTGATACCCACTGGCCTAGCGACCCCCCCCCCCCTCTAATTATCACTCCATAAGATTATGTTATATCATTGTGATTGCAACAGGCAGTCTTTGTATTGTCCACTTTTCATTCTTCTGACGTATGACGTGTTGCAACAGGCAGTCTTTGTATTGTCTACTTTTCATTCATCTGACGTATGACGTGTTGCTCTTACGATGATTGTTGACAGAAGAAAAATTATTCATTTCGTTTTGGGTTTTTTTTTGTTTTTTTTTTCTTATTTGGCAAGAAGTGAAACGTTCCGCAATATCGTGGGGGGATGGGAGTCCTTATGTTTTTCAATTGTTGCCAGCCGTCATATCAAAAAGTTGCGTTTTTGAACGAATCGCGGCGAACCACTGCCGTTGTTTTCAATCAACAGTTCCATTTTTTATATCTACTTATTAAAATCTCACTTCGAACATTGTTGTTTTTTTGTTGTTGTTTTTTTTTGTTTTCTAACTCCCAATCCTCGGGCCCATACAAAGTTTTTCTAGAAAATGTTGATGACTTTTTCATAACAATTTGAATAAACCAGAATATTTGTTTAACATTCAACTTCACTTCAACATTAAACTTATATACTACTATCTTATTCAGCCGTTGGATTCGAAATTCGTTTTCAGCATTTGCCAGTTGGGAACAACGCAATCAGCATGAATAAGACGTCGGCGCCATAATCTGAAGAGAAAATGTTTGGAAACTGCTTGATAACAACCTCTATGCAATAAAAGTTTTTGAATTTCAATCAATTCTGTCACTGTATTCATTAAAATACAGTTGTCTTTCCACTTATCTGTGTTTAATTGTGGTGCTTGTCTATCATCGACGTTTCAATCTAGAATTCTGTTCTGTTTATCTAGATAAAAGAGGCTTTGTTTCTTACCTCTAAAATAGTTCTTTTTATGTCACCTTTTTTTTCAAACCCCTGTTACTCAAGTACTAAGAATTGTATTACTTTGATATTTCATGAAATATAATTCATGTAAAATCGTCTGAAGCAAAATCAATTGAAATACCTTGAGGACCTTTCTGATTTCGGCTCATTTTTTTCTCTCGCCCTATCACTTACTCTTTGTCTGCCTCGGCCGTGATCGATTTCAACCATTCCACTTGTTATTAACCCTTTCTATGCTAAGGACACCAACATCTTCAAGATATGCCTGTTGTTATGCCAGATAAATCAAATCTCCGTGAACTGACAGCCTGAAATTCAGGCTTTTGGCAATATGTATGTTCACTGAAATCTGATGTAAGAGCACATACATTTTCAAGATTTTGCATATTCAGTTGGGATAAAATCCGACCTCGCTGTGAAAGGGTTAAATGCTCTAATCCTTATTGTGTGCGCACTTGTCCGGGTGGCTTCATCAGTACGATTACTCTTGTGTAGCCTATCCATAAAATGTCAAAGTATTTCAACGCTCAGCACTTAAATCGCAACGGTTTTTATAAAAGTCTGGTAAATGAACACCTATATTCTCAAGATTTTGCATATTTCAGTTGGGTAAGAATCAGAGCTCGCTGTGAAAGGGTTAAGAAACCTCCTGACGAAATTAAAAGGAGGAAACAGATATTACGAACATAATAGATGGCACGAAATGCTCTCAAAGTTGGCACTGCGAAGAGAGTCAGATGGCAATAGGTCCAAAGGAATGCAGACAAAGACATGGACGAACAAGTAATAATTTAGCAAGATTTCAGATCGGATTGAATATTTTGAACTTTGCGAGCCTCAATCGAGATCATAAAAATTAGACTCATTTTAATCTGTGATGAAATCGGCTCAGTATGTTGACAACAATGACAACAATTGGGGGAAATAGATAGCCATTGACCGTCCTGAGTGCTCATGCACAGAGTCAGGCAGCCAAATTGACGGGCCTCCAATTAACCTAAATCATCACATCACACACACACACACACACACACACACATTGTGGTTTCCTTTAGAAATTGTGTGTTAACCCGTTCACAGTGAAGTCTGATTCTAACCCAATTGAAATATGCAAAATCTCGAACGGTTAACATGTTCTTATTTCTTATACCAGATAAATCAGATTTCAGGTTTCAGGCTTATGGCATTTGTCAGTTCACTGAAATCTGATTTATCTGGTATAAGAACAGGCAAAAATGTAATACTTTTGTGTCCTTAGAAGTGAAAGGGTTAAACCAACGGTCTCCAGTATCCTTTCGGCTTCCCGAACGACACTCGTAATACTACTCAGAATCTTTGGGCCAATACAAAGTTTTTCAAGAAAATTTCTATGACTTTTTATAGAACAATTTGAAAATACCAAATATTTATTTAACATAAGGGATTCAACTTCACCTTGTGGCCAGCTTGACCTAGTTTAATTGATGGCCGGTCCATTTAACTGTCTGACTCTCAACATGAGCACTCCGCTCATGAAAGAAGATGACTCGTAGTATTTCGATACAGTAGCAGCTGTTTGTGCAAAGGAAGCTTAATTCCATTCAGCTATCACACGTCTCTTATTGCCATCCACACTCTAAAAGCTTTTTCATCGCCTCGAGTGCAGGAATATAATTGATTATCATGAGTGACACAGCCATGCCATACATACCGGTGTGTAGTTTCGTGGTAAACTATGGAGTTCTTTAATTGTCATTGAGTTTTACATAGCCTGAATACCCAGTACATTTTGCCTCGTAACTTCCAAGGCAGGCTAGCTAATGTTGTGGTCTCTATAACTTTAATGTAGACATCAACCGACATTGTTATTGACAAACATTGAACATCAAATTCAGCCCTTCTTGCAGTCTTAGAAAGAAAGATAAGATTTACTTTATTGGTCCTAATAAGGGAAATTAATGCTTGGAAACAACTCAATATGAATGACATCAAACCGGAAAAGGAAGACATTTTGTTATCTTACACTAAATAAATCATAAGATATTACATTTGGCACCTGTTAACCAGCTTCAAACGCCTATTGACAGTCGCCTGTAATTGTAGATAGATGAGAGAGAGAGAGAGAGAGAACGTGTGTGTGTAAGTGTGTGTGTGTGTGTGCGTGTGTGTATATGTGGGGTGTGTGTGTGTGAATGAGAGAGGGGGAGGAGAAATGCAAAGAGAGAGAGAGAGGGAGGGGAGTACGTGTATGTGTGTGTGTGTGTGTGTGTGTGTGTGTGCGTGTGCGTATGTGTGGGTGTGTGTGTGTGAATGAGTGAGGGGGGAGGAGAAATGCAAAGAGAGAGAGAGAGAGAGAGAGAGATGGAGAGAGAAAAAGATTGATTCAAGGCTAAAACAATATGACAACGATAAGTAAATAAGTTAAGAATACAGAAAGAATGATAACAGGAATACATTAATGAAAAAAAGAGGAAACACCGCCTTGAAAAATGATGTCTATTATATTTATCACACAATATGATCATTGATTAATGCCATGACGAGGATAATATTAGATGAAATTATGAACTTAATTAATTGAATATTCATGAGACTGGGAAAGCATATCGGCCATCGAGTAAGTACGTGATTGCATTGCTGTCTGGTGTAGTGTAGCTGTGACAAGGTTTGGCCTGTCTGTGTGGTCTGAATGTGTAGCAGAACAGCCTGTGGCTTCATCAAGGTCTCGCGGGCAGGCAGCTTTTTGAGGACGTCTAGTTTTTGTGTCAGGAAGAGGGCAACGGACTGAACCGTCTTGCATCCTAGACCCATTGAGAGAAAGGTAGGCTGATATATTTTCAATATTTGGGTAGAGATATTTACTTACCAATTTATTTTGGATTTTGTGACTACTCTTTGGGGTTTGTTTTTTTATGGGTGTTGTTGGTTTTTTTCTTTAACTTTATTTAAAGCCTTTTCGAAGCTTTCCCTTGTAAAACAAAACAAAAAACTTTAGATGCGAAATACATCTCCGCAACTTGTTGATGGATGGTACGGAGTGAATTGTTTTACATTTTTTGAGTGGTCAAAATATTCAAAGGGAGCCTAAATTGAGCTAAATTTAGAACTTATTCTTGGACTTAAATCTAGTCTCGCGTCACGAAACCGGCCCTCTGTGCTGAGTCTTTGAAAATGGCACTCAGGGTAAAAGGCATTTTGGCCTTGCTCCATTGATATCGCCACACATTTTCTTATGCCTCTGTGTTGTTGCCACTAAATGCGTGATATTTCTTGTATCTTGTATTTTTACCAAACCTCATTCCTCATACCCTGGAGTTGTGGGCTCTGTTGCTTTGTGCATGTGTATGCTGTCTTAGCTATTTCTGGGTTAGTAACTCAGATGATAATAAATGATAGACGATACCATGAAGTCTACACTTTAGTTATAACCTAAAACTAAAGGTGTCTTCCATAAGAAGGGGCAAGAGGAGTGGTTGACAGGCTAGTAGTAAAGGACAAAGACAATACAGGACAAACAAAAAGCGACGTTTCGGCCCTAGGCCTTCATAGGACAACGACGACAGGTAGTAATTACATAAAGAACATAGAAAGATGCAAATAAAACAGTGACAAAAAAATGAAAAAAGTGAAAACGTCGCCGATTCCTGGACGACGGGATAGATCCATGGATGAAGGCTTAGGGCCGAAACTTCGCTTTTTTGTGTGTCCTGTTTTGTCTTTGTCCTTTACTAGTGGCCTATCAACCATTCCCCTTGTTTCACCTTTGTCGCCCACTGGCCAGGCGATCTCCCCTCTAATTATATCAATAAGAAGGGACCACATACGAGAAGACACTCCACGATTTCATGGAGAAGAAAGTTTTCCCCCTATTCTTGACCAGCAGATGCATCATAATAAGCCGCAGTTGACGCTTGGCGGATAATTTTCATTTTACGCAGCGTTTAAAATAGTAATGAAATAGTTTATACAACCTATGAATTAAATATTATGAAATAAATCCTATTTTTTTATTTTTATGATCCAAGTCCGCGACACAGAAAGTTGTATTCATTGTGTTGAAATAATAAACCGTTAAATGAAAGAAAAAATTGTAAATTGTAAATGAACATTTTAAAAATATCTACCTGGCAACTGTAAAAGTAATGAAGCAACTTTGGGCAAGCGGGTAAAAGTACAAAAGTAAAATAATTACCACTTATTTATCTTATCTATGAAAAGTTTCCTTCGAGAATGGCAAATTTTGAGCCTTCAAAGATCAAAGTTGATCCAGTGATAATGTTTGTGAGCGCGTAAAAAATAAGCCAGTTACTTTTTATTCTAGATACAGACATAGACATCTTCATACACCTGCCTGTCCACTGAGGAAAGGACCCTTGCCTTTTGACCTTCGACCCAAGATAGTATCACCTCCGACACCACCTGGGCCTATTTTCCTTCTCGTACATTTAGAGCAGGTGTAATATTATTATATTACCTAAATAATAGCCATATCAAATGTCTGCCATTAAGAACCCCCACGTTGATTATCCATAATCACTTAACGGCTATCGTTAGGGATCACTCAAGCTCTATTCTGTCAACTCGTCACAATATTGTCTCCCCTTGAAAGTATTTTCATAGACGTCAGCAGCTGCAACTATCTCAAACGATATTTGTAGTCGGGTCGTGGTTTACTTATACTACTCAATCTTTTACAATTCGCGGTCTTTCCGTGCATAGGCATCTTTTAACTGTGCTTTATTTTTATTCAGTTCATCTCAAGACCAAAGAAAGGACTAGGGGTCGGTTTCATGACGCGAGACTAGATTTTAGTCCGATGCTTAGTTCTAAATTTAGCTCAATTTATGCTCCCTCTGAATATTTTGACCACTAGAAAAATTAAAAACAATTCGCTCCGTACCGAAATCGTGCCAAATTTAGAACATAGTCTCGGACTAAGCTTTGGTCTCACGTCATGAAACCGGCCGTAAGCTCATAACTTAATTTTCTGGCAGCTAGTCTACAATTCAGACTTTATCCTCTACCTCAGTTTGACCCGTGTTCCACCTCCAACGCAGGTAAATGTGCGTTAGGAGTGGAGAGGTAGGTACACTTCTTGACAGTTCTATGATATTTCAATGTTCTCTTTCTTCATCCCGTGTTGTATGATATCAAAGTTTTCATGTCATCATTACACCCAAGTAAAGGAAGGGATGAGGTGTGGGGGGGGGGGGGTTGATGACGTTGATTCATTTGAGAGATTGCAGGAATATAAAGTTTTAAGTTGAGTTTACTTGAACTTGAAAGAGCGTACAGTAGTAAAGGTAATACCTGAGTACAGTTCATAGTACGGTTTCAACAGCTCTCGATTTTCTTCCGAGTGGACAGGAAGACCCTGAACAAAATTATTGCACCCACTGGGAATCGAACCCGCACCACACAACGCGAGATTCAAAGCTGAGTGATAGTCAGACGCTGTCTCGACTGAGCTACCGTAACGACTGAATTGGATAGAACCGTAAACAATGAATTAGTGTGGCATGTGAAGGAGATAAAGGGGAACACGTCCCGTTCCCTATTGTTGTCGTGATTGTGAAAAGGTGTCAGTGTGACCACCTGTAGGCTACAGGGAAAGAACGATCAGGGTCACACCTTTCTCGTTTTGAGAAAACCAACTTTTTAAATTTCAAAACACTCGTTCTTCTATTGTAGTAGCTTTGAAAAACAATGAATAACTCCAGACCCTGACCATTTTTAGAAATAATATTTGGTGGGGTGAAATTATTGAATATAATTACCCTATTAAGGACAAATAGCTCTTTCAATAGCAAAATGTGACTCTGATCGTTTTCCCCCTGTAGCATTCATCTGTTATCGTTGGTAACAGCGTGTGTGACGGGCTTTATCATCTCAATGTTATCGTGTCCTGTTAATGAAGCACCCTTCAAGGACTCTTCAGTAAACCACTAACCACTGTGTAAATAAGGATTTTGTTTAAATGTGCTAATCGTGTGTTGACACCTTCTTTTGTGATTCAGAGATGGTACATGTCTTCATCATGGACAGACTTACTTGGCTGAAAGATGTAAGTGATAAGTATAGTAAAACATTTAGTAAAAAAGTATATATTTTGGAATTTCTCCCGTATTATGCTTAATCAGTCTTAATTTTGCAGTATGATTCTTTCTGTACTAACAAGAAGCCCCGTATTTAGCTTTTTTTAATTACGGTACACATGTAAGCTCGTCGTTTTAATCATCTTTCACATTATGGATTAAACCATAGGACAGGTATTAAACAATCTTATCTTAAAGAAGATGGGAGTACTAACCATGGTTTTGGTTTTTGCTGTAGCAAAACCTGGTGACCCCCCCCCTCCCCTCCTCTTTATAATCCCCCCCCCCCCCCCAAAAAAAAACATTTCATGATAAAATCAATACTTATGGTCATTTCAAAGCTCAAATTTTGTATGTGCACGGAAAATGTATTCGGATTGTATGTTTAAAGATCGCACTTCTCTCCAACTCACACGGGAATATTTAGAGGGCTGATTCCAAGAGCCAGACATGGTTTCAAGTTTAGGGCAAACCAGTCGAAAGCTCATTTTCGCTCATTTTAGTTTGTTTGTTTGTTTGTTTATTGAGAGTTTTAGGGCACTTGCAACTGCTATGGTCATATAAGCGGGTGGGGGTGGGATTAGGGGCGGGGAGGATTTGGCTCAATAAACAATGTATAATGTATACTCAAAGAATCTATGATGAAAACCATATAAAACCAAATCTGAACGGTTGGTTTAATTATGTGTGGTGGCTTTTTGTCCATTCACGATTAAGTCATAACTCAAAGGTGGGAAACGAACCATAGAAACCACAAGATGGCCTGGTTGATAGGCTTGCAGTCTCGTGCTGTCGACCGGGTGATTGATTGTTGTGGCAGGGTTCAAGAGTTCTAAACTTGCACAGGCCATTGTTCTGTTGTTTTTCTCTCCATTTTCCTGCTTTCTTTGGTTTTGTCTCGTATCTGTTCTGCATATTAATTTTAAGATTTACTCATGTCTATGTTACCTATAACAATTCATTCAGGTCAAGGGTTTTAGTAGTGTTGCTTTTCCTTTCCTTGCTCTACAATTTTAGCTGCGACATCAAGGATTGAGCTTTCCAAAATTAGATTCACTGGAACGCTGCCGCTTGCCACACATTATATAATCGTATTATCTATTGTATTATCATGATCATCATCATCGAGATCATCATCGTCACCATCATTATCAAGGGGGGGGCGGGGTATTATTATCATAATTATCATTATTATTGTCATTATTATCTTTACTATTAACATTATCATTATTACTATTACTAGTCACTCCGTTACAGCTTCGCTGAAAATATAATAATTTTTAAAGTAGAATAAAACACCTACTATTTGTTGTGTGCTTTTCATTTATCATGGAGGTATACATAGAACATGTGGCAAAATGATCAGTAGAGCTGGTGAACTTGAAACACTCGAGCCTCGGTACAGTCAGGAGAGGTTAGCTCCCTTGATTTAGTGCTATTATTAGCTCCAGGTCAGGTACCAATGATGTCTGAACGTGTATTCATCACTGAGGTGAAAAAGATGTCCACAGTTAGTGGATCGATTGGACAGAAATTGACTGAAATTCGCTAAAATAAGTTGGTTTTTTTATGAAAAGTTTGATCCCAATGAAAACACAATACCTTAACACCACGTTTTAAGTTATGGGTACTGGTCGTGTTGTTGTTTTTTTTGTTTATAGTTTTTGAGAATCTACTGCTCGCAGAATTTCCCTTAGCTCCATTATCATCATTAATATCATTATTATTACTATTATCATCATTATTATTATCATTATAATTATTATTATAATTATTATCATTATTATCATTATCATCATTATAATTACTTTATTTTTTTTCATTATTATCATTGTGCTTATTTTTGATATTGTCATGTTATCTACTTTCAACAGGCTGCCCGGTCTGAGTGGCCATTGGTCGCCGCCGGAGGTGTATTCTGTTGTATCACCGGATGTATCGTGCACAGAGTTGTCCACAAAGTAAAATGTCACCAGACGAAATCCAAAATTGCAGAACGCAGGAAAAAGATGATGGAGGAAATGACTAAACTACAGCAGTCTCTCAGTCAACAAGATGTAATGACTAATTGTTTCTTTTCTCTCAAAGTACATCCTGTATCTTACCTCTTCCGTCGTCCGTTGCTAATCTTAACTTAACCCTTTCAATGCTGAGGCCACCAAAATCTTCAGGATTTGCCTGTTCTTAAACCTGATAAATCAGATTTCAGTGGACGAACATATGCCTGAATTTCAGGCTTTTGGCTTATGTCAGTCCACTGAAATCTGATTTATCTGGTGTAAGAACACATACATTTTTCAAGATTTTGCATAGTTCAGTTAGGTTAGACTCAGACCTCGCTGTGAAAGGGTTAATGGTTTTACGTCTCGGACCACACCCCTTTCCAATATCACATGATTTCGAAATAAGGAGCGGGTGTTTGTCTTTGAATTTGTCTCTGAATTTGTGTGTTCTTTTCCTGCGGTTTTTAAAATTTCATAATTTTCCCTAGTCAAATGTGAACATGTTACTCTAAGCTATTTGCATCCCACACGTTTCCTTTGATACTTCTATAATGTTAGTATTGTCTATTGTCAATAATTACTGATGTTGAGACTTCATAACCAATGGTTATGTACCAATGCTACTTTTTTGTGTGCATAATGTGTCCCTCAGGTGGATCTGTCTATTGCTGATCTGTCGTTCGAGGAGCTGAGGTCCAAACTACAAAATGGCGATTTGACCTGTGTAGATGTCCTGAAAGTTTATCAGGTCAAGGTCAGTCATTGCCTTTGCATGTGTTGACGAGGTCTAGAGTGTGCTATTTTATCAGCAGACTCTGCTTTCGTTTTGTCCACCCTTACACACTTAATACAACTATCTAATGTCAAAAGAATCTTATCTGAAATTGAAAAAGCAAGGCAGGTAGAATATTAAGTGGTAGACTTAATGCGTTAAGTCAAAATACTAACAACAATGACCGGACTGTACAAAGACACACAATTGTGTTATCATGTTATTTGGAGGGGGAGGAAAGGTGAACATTACTCGGTTGCAAGCGTGTTGTCTGCATTGTATGACTTATAAGCATGTACAGTCTCCAGTTTACATGTCTTGTGATCAGCTTTTTAAACGCGACACTTTGTAGGTTGTTGTTTATTAAGCTTTATCAGTAACCAACAACCCTAGTTCAATTTAGTTTTTTGTTTGTTGAGAGTTCTAGGGCACTTGCAACTGCTATGGTCATATAAGCGCCCATAGTTCAATTTCGCTGAAAATATAGTCGTTTTTAGAGTTACAGCTACCAAGAAATGGTAGTATTGTTCTCTCTCTTCAAGAAAATGTATATAGTTGTGTAGGGGCAAATTGGTTAGAGCGTTGAACTTCAAGCCTTCAAGTCTGGATCCAGTTGCACACACACACACACACACACACACACACACACAGACAGACACACCATCTCCCGCTGTCTCCTTTTATTCCTCGTCAAAATAAGGTGTGAACTACTATTCGGCTGTGGACATACACATTCCTTCCAACAGTTGTATTAAGTTGAAGAATTTCACGGATGAAAAGTTAAAGTCATACTTCACAACTTTTACCGCCTTCACAACAGGCTTGACTTACAATGTTTTTGGCGATGCTGTGGCTATTTTTACCGTCCCGTAAAGATAGGATCTGGTTCTAATTTTACAGTCCAGTAAAATAGATTCTGGTGCTATTTTTACAGCAATGAATCTCGCTAGATATTGAGGTCACTTTCTCTTTCAACCCGTATCTATCTATCTATCTATCTATCTATCTATCTATCCATCCATCCATACATCCATCCATGCATCGATCCATCCATCTATTCATCAATCTATCGATCTATCTATCTATCTATCTATCTCTCTATCTCTCTATCTCTCTATCTCTATCTATCTATCTCTCTATCTATCTATCTATCTATCTGTCTCTCTCTCTCTCTCTCTATCCATATATCTATCTATCCATCTATCTATCTATCTCTCTTCCACTCCCGCTCAATCTCTCAACCCATAGACGTACCTATCTTCTTCTGTTCTATCGTTCCACTCATCGTCATTGCAACCACATGCTACTCCTGTGTGCACCGTCCTCCCATCCATGATGACATGACATTTATCCTTCCAGGCCCTCCAAACCCACGAAATCACCAATGCCCTTACTGATGTCATCCCGTCAGCTGAGGTAAGTAAGAATGTCATTATCAATCTAATTGTGTAAGAACATATTATTTTATTTGCCCGTCGATCTTTGGTCTACTTTTTAAACATCTTGCTTGGTTTGTTCTGTCAAGCAAAATAAAAATAAAAGCAATAATAGTGTGTATGACACTATGCACGTATGTGTGTGTGTGTGTGTTTGTGTGTGTTTGTGTATATGTGTGTATGTGTTTGTTTGTGTGGGTGTGTTTGTGTGTGTTTGTGTGTAGGTGTGTGTGTGTTTGTGTGTGTGTTTGTGTGTGTGTTTGTGTATGTGTGTTTGTGTGTTTGTGTGTGTGTCTGTTTATGTGTGTGTCTGTGTGTTTGTGTGTGTGTGTTTGTGTATGTTTGTGTGTTAGTGTTTGTGTGTGTGTGTTAGTGTGCTTGTGTTTGAGTCTGTTTGTGTGTGTGTGTGTCTGTGTATTTTTGTGTGTGTGTGTATGTGTGTGTGTTTGTGTATATAAGTATGTGTAGGTATTTGTGTGTGTGTGCGTGTTTGGATATGGAAGGGGGAGGGGGGAGCTTATTAATGAAATGGAGTAATGTAGCATGCACAGTCTAAATGACGAGGTAATGGAAATAATGCCATAGTATAGCCCGCCCCCCCCCCCTCTCTCTCTCTCTTTCTCTATGTCTGTCTGTCTGTCTCTTTCTATCTCCCTCTCTCTCTCTGTCTGTCTCCCTCTCCGTCTGTCTCTCTGTCTGTCTCTCTCTGTCTGTCTGTCTATTTCTGTCTCCCTCTCTCTCTCTGTCTCTCTCTCTCTCTGTCTCACACAGACACGCTGGCTCGTCCCTTGTCTCATCCCCATCTTCTTTTACTCGTGGACGACATTCCTTCAGTTCTTCATTCCCATTGACTTCTACTTTCTTCTGTCAACAATGTCCGGAATGAACGATGATTCTAAGTAGCAAATATACTTATCAACCTACAGGAAGCTGCAAAATCTTTGGACAAACTGGAGCCCAATAAACGCGGTCCCTTGCACGGAGTACCCATCAGTGTCAAAGAGTCCGTCGGTCTGAAGGTACGAGTATGTATATGTCAATCATAAAACAACTTGGGTCACTTTCATGACGCGAGACTATATTTTTAGTCCGAGGCTAAGTTTTAAATTTAGCTAAATTTAGGCTCCCTTTGAATATGTTGACCACTCAAAAAATTTAAAGCAATTCACTCCATACTGAAATTGTGCCAAATTTAGAACATAGTCTCGGACTAAGCTTTGGTCTCGCGTCATGAAACCGGCCCCTTGAGCTTTTATGATTTATAGATATCATTGCAATTTAAGCCCCCACTTTTTGAAAATAGCTTTAAATTCTTTACTTCACTAATGCACCATACATTGATAGGGACACTCTATGATGTGGTATTTTTGAGTGAAAATATCACAGTAGGCCTTCCTGTTGTGTTCATATTTATCGATTTCATCCTTCATTTATTGTAGTTATTTATTTAATCGTGTGCCCCTCCCCCTCCCTTCCCCCATTTCTGAAGGATGAAGACTGTACAGCAGGGTTTGCTTTCCTTTTAAACAAGCCTCTGCCCGATGACTCTGTGCTGGTCAAGGTAAGGTAACATGGTGGCATAATAAAATCTATTCATAATTTGCAAATGATATCTTCATTGTTTCTACCACTCTGATTATCCTCTATGAAAGAGAAAATCTCCATTTATTGACCTCAGAGTCGTCTTGGTCTTGGTCCGTCCCGAATGACAAGAAACCCCAAACGGTAACCACAATGCAGCAGAATGGGTTTAACCCTTGCATTGCTAAGGACACCACAATCTTGAAGATTCGCCTGTTCATATACCAGATAAATCCGATTTCAGTGAACTGACATATGCCAAAAGCCTGAATTTTAGGATTTTGGCATATGTCAGTTTACAAAAGTATGATTTATCTGGAATAAGAGCACGTATATTTTCAAGATTTTGCTTATTTCATTTGAATTAGAATGAGAACTCGCTGTGAAAGTGTTAAAAGACACGTTGTTCAAAGATACGGCCAAGATTGTGGATGCAGATTTTGTTTCTGTCGCCATTTAAATCTACTGACCACTGTCGCTTGGTCAATCATACTGGACATAACTCACCTACAACCCTGTTGACATTTATCTGGGCTGATGAATGTACTGTGTAGCTATGAGCAGTGGTAAATTGATTGTAATTGTAAGAGACAAACTCAAACAAATTTGTAAAAAGAGAAGCCGATTAACCGACCAGTGGATTCGAGGAAGAAATTGTGCACGGCAATTCTTTTACATCTATCTCATTTTTTTCTTCAGGTGATGAAGTCCTGTGGTGCCGTTCCCTTCGTGAGGTCCAACTTACCTCAGGGCATGAGGAGGTGAATGCCTTCTATCTACACACAATGCTTCCTCTCAGTTAGTTCATTGCCAATATTCTCATTGTGCAATGGTTTATCAGACAGGTTACCCGTGCTCTAGAATATTATACAGGTGTCCTGCTTACTTACCAATAGCAATAGAATGTATGTGTTAAACCTTTCCCAACTGAGCTATGCAAAATCTTGAAAATGTACGCGTTCCTGTGGCCGAGAGGCCTTTGGAATATTTATGTCAGTTCACTGAAATTTGATGCAGGTGGTATAAAACCAGGCAAGTCTTGAAAATTTTTGTATCATTAGTATTGAAAGGGTTAAAGACATAATACTCACAACAAATACCACACTGAATTATCACACACAATATTGTGTTATGATGTTTATTGGGGGGGGGGGCGGAAAAGGGGAACACGACTCACTTGGATGTGGGTGTGTTGTCAGTATGATGTCAAAAGCATACAGTCAACAAGACAAGTATCTGACATGACAGATGCAGTGCGATTGGGGTTTTTCTCTCTCTCTTTTTTTTTTTAGAGGAGGGGGCCTGGGGGATATTTCGCCTCACTACACCCATGTTTGATTAAGTACCGGTTGGGGGAAAAAAAGAAACAGTTGCTTATGTATTTTTAAAAATGCACTCGTGTTTTGCCAGGTTCAAGTTTGGAATTATGTATTTCTGTGAGTTAGTGAGTGAGTGAGTGAGTGAATGAATGTGTGCGTGAGTCCCATACATGATAAGAGCGGGGAATTGGAGTATAGTCTTCTTGATCGTACCAGGCATACGGCATTGTGTGGAGTTGTTTTTTTCCATTGCTGTCACAGCAAAGCAAAGCTTTACTTTCACAGTCTTAACCCTTTCAATGCTAAAGACACCAAAATGTATAAGATTTGCCTGTACTCTTATCAGATAAATCAGATTTCAGTGAACGGACATAAGTCAGTTCACTGAAATCTGATTTGTCAGGTATAAGAAAACGTAAATCTTTAAGATTTTGCACATTTCAGTTGGGTTAGAATCAGATGTCGCAGTAAAAGGGTTAAGTAGCTCTAGGTCCCCGTTTTCTCACAGTTGATAATATTTCATCTTATCTCATTTGATCTATTTGCTGAAGCTTCCTGTACTGCACGATCATTGAAGATTTGCGTCCTGTGTTTGTTTTATCCGCAGAACAAGCAATAAAAAACACTGAATATGATTCTGAAAGTACTCTGAATGATACTTGACTATACAACAACCTTAGAGTCGAAATGGATTATTTCAATGACCAATCGATATACCAAAGGCTATAAAGATACAATTATCCCCCTATAAAAATAAGCTCTTTTTTAAAGTTTTCTCTTGACAGGAATTTAAACTTTAAAAAACTTATATTTGGGAGTGCGAAAGAGGTGTTATAATTAATGAACGTCTTCCCTTTTCGCCAACCAGCTTTGCCACAGACAACCCCATCTACGGATTGACCGTCAACCCACTGAACCCGATGAGGTCCCCCGGCGGTTCATCAGGGGGCGAAGGTGCAGTGGTGGGCGGTGGCGGATCTATTTTGGGCATCGGAAGTGACATCGCTGGCAGCATACGTATCCCAGCAGCCTTTTGCGGTATCGCCGGATTTAAACCAACCTCCAATCGACTCAGGTTTATTTTCACGATAATGCGTAAAAAAAAAATTCATTTTTCAGAAACCACCCATTTCGAGCAAGCTAATGTTAATATGTACTGAAAGTAACAGTGATGCGATGATACTGTACAGAGGCAATGACTCACAGTCTCTATGATGGCTTCACTCAAGTCCTTGGCAATTAAATAGACATCTCTCATTCTTCGAGTTGTCCCGAAGTCAAACTTCAGTGTACTCAAGTCAAGATCCGTAACATGATTGTAAAAATATGAAGGGTTATCGTCCCATTTTGTAAATCCTTTCGGTGTATTATTTATTACAAACTGCACCACAAGTTTAAGAGATTGTCGAGGCACTGATTTGAGTTGAAGGTGATAGGATGTTGATTTTTAGCAAGAGAAAAAACGGGCCTTATGACGCCTTACTTGCCAATAGATGTCCATACTGTGACCAGTTGGTCATTGAGACCTTTCTCGTACTCTTAACGCGACTTTGCTGTGGGGGGGGGGGGGGGGGCGGGGGGGGGGGGGGGGGGGGGGGGGGGGGGGGGGGGG
>JAUEKZ010217858.1:0-17936 GCA_031471865.1 Melibe leonina
ATACATACATACATACATACATACATACATACATACATACATACATACATACATACATACACACACACACACACACATACAAATACAAACACACATATACATCCCTCATCACACGCCTTTATTGCCATAAATATGACCTCTAATCAACCTCTGCAAAGGAGGTGTGCTCTCTCACCTTTTTCTTCTCCACAGGCATCGTCTCCTCAGGTGGTATGTCAATGACCGTGTCTGTCGCAGGCCCTCCTGGGGTGCCCAAGTGGTCCCCGTCTGCCAGATCTGATGCCAGGGGCACTGGGGAAGTGATGGGAAATGGGGGGGGAGGCACATATAATTAAGATATTGATTACAATGATAATAATGATAATTATTATAAAGTACATATTGCTAGAGTTAAGTGAAATTTTGCGTGCAGTATATTCTGAAAAACTACATAACAAAAAAATACGAATTTTGGCCAGTACACATAATTTTAAAAGTAGTGTTGCAGTATTGTATTTTCATTTGGATCAAATTTTTCATAAACAAACTTATTTTAAACCAATTTTTTTCATTTTCCTTCCAATCGGTCCATTCACTGCGGACATCGTTTTCACCTAAACTAACATTAGCTACTTTCGTAATCCGGTGGGAACCAGAGTTGCTAGATTGGGTAACAAGTCGCAAAATGGGTATTTTAAGATAGCGATCAGCTGATACCAAAAGTCACGTGAGATGGGGAGATCTATCTAGTTAAGATAATGATAACAATACTAATAATGAGAATTATAATCATAATAATGAGTAAAATTGTATCTGCATTCAACAAAACTCCCATGACTGACCTTTCTCCTCTGGGGGTTGACCTTTGCCCTGTGCACCTGACATTGATCCCCGGGAACTGTCGCCATCCATGGGGCCATCGCCATCTTCGCCTTGTCCAGTGGTGATGGCAGGAAGCTCTGTACAATCATTTGTGGGGAGATAAAAGGGTGAAAGAATGGGGTGAAACGTTCAAAGAATGAGACTATTGAGACAAAAAAGAGAGAATTATACCAAAGAGTGAAAGTTACAATAAGAATATGGTCTTTTACGTCCTTTTTTATAATTACTTCTGTTACGAAAGTAACACATAGAAATGCACAGAGTTCTCTCTCCTCAGGCTCAGCAGCTGATAGGCTTCACTTACAATTATATCACCAGCAATAAAGCAGCTACTGTCAACGATGCTGTTTCTGATTAATAGATAAATCACTTTCACATTATTAATTGATCTTTGACCGCTCATTCACAATTTTTATTGCTAACGATTATAATCAAAGGCGGAAAAAATCAATCTTCACCTGGCTAGTAAAACAGTTACATGTAAAAACATTTGTCACAAATTTCCACGCCTCTTCTGCTCATTTAGTTTAAAAAGTTTCCATTTTACTTTTAAAAAAACAACAACCAACACCAAGCTTCAGCCTAACAGATGCTTTATAAGCAGGAAAACAAAATGAAATACAAAATAGTTTAAAACTCTACTTGTGTCATTACCGGCGGGCTCTGTGATTTCTTCAATCAAAGAATTCACACGGAATTCTTCCATTGACCGCAGGATGTGAACACCCACAGTGGGCTTACGACCAAACGCCCGGTGGTCCTTGACACGGATGTTCATCGGAGGCATGTACAGCTCTTCTTTGGGAAGCATCTGTTTGGATGGAGAGAAAAAAAGCAAACACAAACAAGATCAATCACTATTGCTACAAATGGGTAGGTATGTAGATTATCTGGGGTATCCCAGTCAAAAGCAGAAAGATGAGAGGAGTGTTACTTTGCTTCAGCAACTCTAATTTTTAAAACATTTCAAAACAGGAACAAAGCAATCAAATTTAAATACAGGGAAAAAAGTAATTCTTTTATAGTCCCAATGGTCCATAGAGCCAGAAATTATCCTTGTTTCTGTATCATGAAGTGGACAAGTGACATCTTTTGGTGTAATTCAAAGGGACAAATTTGAAGTCAATTTCACTACTTTTTGTTCTATTTTCATAACGTTCCTGGATTATCTATTCCATTTTGCTTGAATTTGTAATATTTCTATTTGCAAAATGTAACCCTTTCTCCGGGGCTTTAAAAGGCTTCGAGCCTATATGCTCTGTAAATATGATATGATATGATAGTATCCAAATACGTGAATCAGTTCCTATTTAACTTTCTATGAACTAAAGCAGTCCTCTACTCACAACATCAAAGAAGAGAAGGTTGTCTGGGAAGTTGGGATTCCTCCTGGTATCCTTGATGACCTGAGAGTCGGCAATGTGACCTCCACACTCAAAGCGCACACTGGGAGAGGTGACAGCTGCCAACTGAAACTTGGACATATTGCGTACGCCCCAACACAGCACCTGATTACAGACACACAAACACAAACACAAACACACATTCATACAAAACAATGTCAGATTGTTTTAATCTACACAATGATGTATAATATTGATAAATGTACTTTATTAAGAGTTTCTGTGAAATGCTGCATTGCCTTACCTAGTCATATAAGAGAGTTGACCAGACCGTCCACAGAGAAAAAGATGCCATCATAAATTGGACGAGAGAAAAGACAAACAGAGATATACACCGAATGTGTTGAGTCAATGCACTATCACACAGTATTGTGTGATATCATCATTCAGAAGGTAAAAAAAGGGTAGATTGTCTACATCTATTTCTTGCAAAATGTAAAACTATATTAAATTTTGTTCCCAATGGTATTTTGAAGAGTTTTTTTTGTTGTTATAGTTATTCCCCAAATTAATTATATCAATCAAGAATAAATTAAGAAATAATTCACTGATAATAAATAGATTAAAAAATGATAATTTAATTGATTAGGAATAAAAATCAAGCTTGCCTCGACTCCAGTTCTCTGCATGACAGGCCGAATGCCATTGGGCACAATGTAGATGTCTCCTCGTTTTGGAGGCAAAAATGGCATGTCCTTGGCTGTAACCTGCAGTTGTATAAAATAAATACACAATAAGAGCTTTGGCCGCTCATAATTATAATAATCCCTAAACTGGACTGATGAAGTTATCAAAAATGATTAAATCTAGAACGGCAGCAAAAAAAAAATGTTAAAAATTGCTAAGTCACTTTAAAACAGTAAGATAGAAAAAAATACATATTTAATGACAATATGATAGAATGGTGAAAACAAGTCAAAATGCATTTTGGCTAAAATTGAGTCCACAATGCTCAGAATAGTTGAAAGTCTTGGAATAAAAACAACATAGCATTAAATTTTTCAGCTTAAAACCTTGATGGCAGGAAAAAAAATAAAAAGAATCCAAAAAATTATATAATAATAATAAAGTAATGACAGAACATAAATATTTATTGACAATCACAATACTCTTTGATAACTCATGCTTTGATATGAATTATTTGGTAATAATGAGCAGAGCAAACTAGAAATGTAAACTCATAGAGGTTTCCTTTCCTCTGACCAGGCACAAAACATGCGTCTGCTTTTACTTCCAGTTGTATATGATTGACATTATGACTAAAGAATTCAAATTTCCATTTTTACCACTAAAAGAGTCATCTCTACAGAAAAGATTTAAAAAAATATTTTTATGTTGACATAAACCTGATGACTTTTGTCTTTTGATTAAATCTGAAATACACATCGTTTATCAACATTTTCAAAGGTCAATTGTGCAAAATCTTTTTAATTGGATGATTTTGTGGATTTCTCTTGCCTACTGCACACTCAGGATATTAACATATCTAACTTGACTCACAAGATCAACATAAACAAAAAAGATATAAACAAGATAAAAGAATTTTGTAAAAAAAAAAAAAAAGTAGTTTTAATGTATGCAAAAAATACGAGAATAAAATAAAAGGCATTTTGATCTTGACCCCATTGGTTGATGCCTAGAGAGTTATCGCACTTTAGAGATATCTAGGTCAGTCTTTACAAAACAACAGCCGGTCATTCGATTTTTTTCATTCCCTACTTCATTCGCGTCATAAAGAAAAAAAGGAGTCGCCTTCAAACAATTAAATTTCAGACCGCTTACTCCTCCTAAACAGATAACAGATAGGATCTTTTTCTGCAGACTGTTATCCTGTTAAAAATTTAAATCAACAACTTCTTTCATATCCTATTACCCATGAGGTTGTCATTCTAGAACATCAAAACTATTCTGTAACTCTTTTTACTAATGTGATTACAAATGTCGAATATTTACAAAAGATTTCCCTAGAACTAGTGACTAGTGGTCAAGGTTAAAATTCATCAATTAAAAATTCAGTGCACAAGAAAATTCAAAAACTTATGAAAATTTGACAAATACATATGAAAAAATATTTAAATTCATATTTGTGTAGATACATTTTATCCCTCAAAGATTATCAATTAAAATCAGAGGAAAAAAACGAAAAGAAAGAAAAAATTACTTCAAAACTCCCCATACCCCGCAAAAAGTGCTTAATCATTAAATCTAAAATGGTGCGTGAATATTACATCAATAGTGAGATCTAAAAAAATAAAAAATTCTTACAAAAAACAGCATTAAAATGTAGTTCATTAAAAAAAGCCCTTAATTGACGCTTCAAATATGATCCTAGAATCAACATCTGTCAGTGGAAAAAACTTTAGGTAACCCTTTCACGGCAGGGTCTGATTCTGACTGACTCAAATATGCAAAATCATCAAAAACACACAGGTTCACATACCAAATAAATCAGATTTAAATGAACTGATATATGGAAATTCACCTAAATCTGATTTATCTAGTATAAGAGAAGGCAAATCTTGAAGATTTTGAGATATCTAGTTAGTTTGATTAGAAGCAACCTTAGCATTGAAAGGTTTAAAAGTTTACTCAAATCATCCCCTCATAACCACCACTCTCTCCCTCTGTGTCAAACTTTGAAAAAAATGCATGAACACAAAAAAATACACCTTACATGAATAATTAAATATAATCCTTTAAGTTTGAAACATCTAGGTATATTTATTCCTGTGCAACAACTGGCATCAATAGCATAATCTGGGTATGGAATAGCATATTATCATTGGCTAATAAAATAGATATTGTCCTAAAACTTAATTCACAGTGCACAGGAAATTGATGTGATACTACAGAAAGCAATCATTATTAGATAAAGGGATGAACAAAAAATAAATTCAGATTCACGATTTAAACAATTGGATTTATGTTCGGTCAATAATTCTGGACCTTTCTAAATTTGTGAGAAGGAATACTGAACTAGAAAAGAGCACTATACACATAAAAAAATAATAAAAAAGATATAAAAACATCCCAAACCAACTGTCAAGGTAGATGAAGCACAAATTAAGTGTGCTGAATAAGAACGAAGAACCAAACTAAATACAGGTCTTCCATACCTTTTCTTTTGGCTTATCAGGGTACTATTAACACAAAAAGAAAGAAAAGAGATTTTAATCCCTGAGAATCCTTAAGTTACCAACTATAAATAAATGACGGTATAAAACCTGATGTCATTTTACACATAACTGCCAACAACATCTTCATGATAGAATCTGCAGCAGCCGAGACATTGATTAAAATATTCTGAGGTTAGGTAAATGTGGTTGTGTTCCAAAAACAGACATCAGCCAATTTAGAATTAGGTATATTAGAACCAATTGCACAGGTCATGCAAGGTCAAAAATAGTCCTGGAGCTGGTAGTCTTGCATGACATTGTTCTGCCCTTTGAGCATCTGTAATAGGTGCACACACCTCCATCTAACCATCATCCCTTCTAAATACGTTGATAGAATTTGGCAGCGTTTCTTTACATTCATCCTTCAACTAAGACCTCTTGCATGAATGATAAAGAAAAATAAGTTTGGTCTTGAAATAAATCTGGTTAAAGTCCTAATTTCACCTTCTTTGAACTATTTCTCTTGGAGATCTGTTAAATACTCTACTGAAATTACAAAGAAAGACAAAATGCAAAATCATCCTCAGCGACACCTTCCTATCTAGAGTTTTGTATCTACTTTATCTTGCTCTTCAAAAAAAATACTGTAAACCTAAGATCAATACGGCCAGAAAGCACTAAATACTATATAAAGATATGGATGATTGGAGGCACTGTATAAAGGTCCTTGAAGATAAAAAAAATTGAGTACTTTTGTGTTAGTTTGAAGATCGATTATCATGATCTTTTAAAGTCACCATAATAAAGTATAAAGAAGGCATTAAATGGCTTATTAGCACTAGATTATATAGAAATAACAAGAAAACACAAATGTTACACATTTACACAATCATTCCAAAAAAAAAAAGACGAATGTTTTCAGTTGTGGTGGAGAGTGGAGGAAGAAAGTTTCTGAACACTGGCCGTAAAGCAGTGGTACAACCCAAGGCAGTAGTATGCTTGTGGCAGTGGTACAGCACAGCAGAAGAACAATGTAATGATACACAGGATTAAAATGCACAAAAAATAAAGAAACAATAAAAAAAACCTTCCATGCATTAATATACAGAAATATTACACTGGTGTTTGGTAATGATATAGATTGTGTTCTTGAACCTAAACAAATGAAAACCTTGGGGCAATATTTTCGTCTTTGTTTCAATCCAGTATTTAAATAAAATAAAATTATCATGATTTTCTTAACAGTTTGCAGAGCAAAAATTTGTCATGGAATCTAAATTTGATGCATGTTCAAAACTCATATCATAAAGGAACGGAGGGCAGGGAAGGGAGGATTGAAAAATGAATAAAAATGGCAGACAGGGGGTCCAAATGAAAATATAGCAGGGAAAACTTTTCTTAACTGAAAACCATGAAAGGTAGTGTGAGGTGAAAAGGGAAGAGGAACAAGACTGCAAAATGACAAAAACAAAAAACAACCCCAAGAAGTAGAAATGAGAGACATCAATCTTATCTTTAGTTTTAGTAAAATCAGATTCCTTCGTTAATCTAACTTCATTTTATACTAAAAATTGTTATCCTTTCACCATTCAGATGAGACAAAGAAAAAAATTAATGTTACATCAAAGTAAAATAAAGCAAAACTCAAAGAAGAAGAGAATATAAAGCTGAGATTACAACTTTGGCCAATGTTTGCCACCACAAACCACACACAACCAGACAATCACATGTCGCCTAAGTGTTAGATGTAGAATAATTGCCAATGAGATGAGAAAAAAGCCATAGAAAGCAGAAAAATGGGGAAATAGGAAAGTGACCAGAGGAGAATTGCCAAGTGGATAAGTGCGCTGTCTTGCCAGGCAATGGGTGCCGTGGCAGGTTGCAGGTTTGAATTTCCTCCCTTGTCACTTTCCTACTTGCCCATTTTTCTGCTTCTTAATGCTTTATTTTGCATCTGCACTTCCTATTATCCTACAACTGGCTTATTTTCAGTGCTTGCTCCACTCTTTCTACATGAAAGAAGCTGGAGATGCAGAATATATATTATCTCTTTACTAGAATCTTAACAGCTCAATGGCCTTTGTCTCCCTTAATATCATTAACATGTTTTATATTTCTAAATCGAATCAAGGCAATACTAATACCCAGTAAAACCTTAACAATGAAGACAATTTTTCCCCTTAACTTTTTACGTGACAAATGATTCCTTTTGAATATCTTTTGTTAGTTGTTTGCTGCCCTTCAAAACAAATTTTAGGTAATCATATTTAGAGCTCTCTCAGAGATAAAAAGAGGGCCCACTTAAATATCTCAGCCAGTCAGAGTATATCAACAAACCAGTCTGAGTATATTGTTCCCATAATGCTGATAGCCAGGCGGGACGGCCGTTAAAAAGCAGATTTTAAAGTTCTAGGTATGAAGCGCCTGGGGTTGGAACTGCCAACTCACAAGAACCTTTTCCCCTACAGTGCTGGTGTAACTTCATTAAGCAATTCGCTACATATGTTCAGTTTTCACATTGTTCTTACTCTATTCTAAAGTTACTAACTTTAAAATCCATCAGAACATATAGTAATGACAGAACATCTGTTTTATGGGGTTTTTAGTTCTCTCTTCCTAAAGATACCATTTATTCTTTGAAAAAGAAATCTATGAAGCAAATATTAACCCTCGGGGGCAGAGTATCGTGGCCTGATGGAATATTCCTTTATACAGCTTACATCTTCATGAAGAGCTGACAAAGCAGGTTTGATGGTTAAGATAAAATTAATAAGAAACTGATAAAGTGTTAACTTTAAAAAAAACAAATTCTTGTAATACTGAGTGATAGACAGATATTTGTTTCTCATGCCAGACACCAAAAACAAAAGCCCAGGACAGGAAAGAACTGCCTCTTCATCAGTCAGTGATTGCCCACTGATCAAACATATGAGGTATCTATTTTGGCAATCAGCTGATCAAATCTACGATGTCACATTTCAGAAGTTTGCATTGCTCAATTGGTATCAAACCTCTACTGTCCCT
Organism: Melibe leonina; assembly: GCA_031471865.1. Lineage (NCBI taxonomy): Eukaryota > Metazoa > Mollusca > Gastropoda > Nudibranchia > Dendronotidae > Melibe > Melibe leonina. Next base: position 8,405 of record JAUEKZ010217858.1, read on the forward strand.
TTAGAGATTGGATCAGCTGTTTTTGTTTTTTTTTGTTTTTTTTGAAAAAATAGCCATGGTGAAATGTGATATGCAAACGATGAAGCAGTGAAAAATCTTTTCTATGAATGTATGCACATCTAATATCACCATGGAAGTGCATAAAAAAAACGGCTGATCAAACCTATGAAATTGACATTAGATGTTAAGCTTAGATTTATTTTGCTGCAACTCTGGAGAGCAAATCTCTGAAATCAGACATGTGAAGTGTTTGATTAGACGATAGCTGGAATGGGGACTGCAGCATTTTGACCAGTCAACCATCCTCTGTATATTACTTGATGACTTGTATTGGATTTGGAAAGCGACTTAAAATACAGAACAGGTGAGACAAAACCAAAAGGGAGGCATTGATTGCAGACAGACGATTCTACCTCTTCAAGGTCAGAAGAAAGTGCTTCACTGGGCACCTGAACAAAGAAGTTTGTGTTTAGTAGATTTCAATGGCATTTTCATGAGTACTGTAATATAATTTGTTAACAAAAACGTCTATTTCAAAGGGGAAAAAATTGGAGTAATGATGATAAAAACATAATGAACAATTTGTGAGTTGAAAAAAAAAAAAGACAACTGAAAAAGGTATTGTTTATATTCATGAAAATGTTAATATCTGTACAGTACAATCCCAGCTGATTCATTTACATCAACCTTGAATAAAGAATTTTACACTGCATGTAGATTGTTAATATCATAATATACCTACATAAGGGAAGTCTCTAACAGACAGTCTAATAATCTGTACTGTAGTTCAACAAGCTTACCTTGATCAGCTCAAAGGCGGCCAACAGTTCACCGCCATCTTGTGACAGTCGCTCAATCTGGTACCACTGCAGCACTGGGGTGCGTGCGTCTGCTGGGTCCAGTTTGACCATGGGCATGGCTTTACTGCGACCCAAAAACTCAGGCTTGCCCTGAATCAATTGAATAAATACCAAAAAATTTCCATTCAAGTCAATTATTCAGATCTGATATGGTCAGATTTGGAAAAAATCATAAGCAATGCTCAAAATCAATGATTGGAACCAAGCTGACATCTCTATTCTCTATTTTTTTTCAATTGAGTAAAATACAAATTAATGCCAAAACTGATTTACGTACAAATGTGTCGTAATCAAAGAGTTCCACAAATATCTCAGGGGGCGTCATTTCCAGGGTGGAAGGGTTGCCGTAGATCTCAATCTCTCCAAAGATCAGCGTCTGGTCCCAGGTGGGGCAAAGTGTTTTCATAATGCGCTCAGTCACCATGCTTTGGGTCATAAAGGACACACGGGCAAAGGGATCTGGAAAGGATCAATAGAGATTGTCTCAAAGGGGCACAAGCAAAACAAAATTAGCAATACATCGACTTGAAAAGTGTTGTAAGTTGGTTGTTGTCTCTTTAATGCGCTATTAATTTATAACGATTTACGTCATATCAAAGGTGGAGTTCTTGAGTCAAGTTAGCATGCTACATCGGTAAGCTAAACAAAGGGCTCATTCGCATATTGTATCCAGTTACAGTACACTGATACCAGGCCAGTTAGTCTTATTGCTGTGTCATATGTGCTGATCACCTGGCAGTAAAGCTGCTACAATGCTGATTTTAATATTCCGAGGTTGCCAGACAGACGCTCTAACTATTGAGCTACAGTGCCAGCAAATCTGAACTTTGACCTCTGTCTTGTAATCTGTCGTATTTACTCACCAGAAAGTCCGGACTCATCAGCAGCCAATAAATCTCTGGCCTGGTAAATGTAGGCCCTCAGTTGGTACTTGTGAGGTGCTGGGGAGCAAGACATAAAATATTTTGGGTTTAAAGCGGTGACACAAGATTAAGTGTCTGTCAGGGCAACTATCTTTGGAAATGTTGTGTGGTCTTAAGACATTCAGTAGAGATTTTGATGACCCTAGATTGACTACAAACTCTGTTTGCTGTCTTATGATTAAAAGTAAACTGAAACAAGATAAATAAATTATAGAATTATCATTCTCTGAGAAAAATGAAAAGCTAAGGGGATATCGAGCATTCACAGTCGGGGTATTTCAATAATTACCTTTGTGGGTCAAAAACATTCGAGGTGCAGCCATTTTGGCCAATTGTCTCCCCTCTTTCTCTTGACCCTCTTCACTCTGAGGAAAACAAAAGGGATAGTTCCATTTACATATCAGTCTTTGATGAAATTTCGTATTGCAAATGTTTATTTTTTTTATGCATTTCAATGTATTAGCAGCTTTTAATTTTCTTTGCACATATATGCGTGAAAAATCAATACATAATGCATGTGTGTGTGTGTGTGTGTGTGTATGTATGTGTGTGTGTGTGTGTGTGTGTCTGTGTATGTGGGGGGGAGGGTAATGTGCATCTTTGAGTGTGTTGTGCATGTTTTTAACATTTTAATTGTAAAGCGCCCCTGAGCACTTTTCAAGTGGAAGGCGATAGCGCTATATAAATCAATCATCATTATTATTATTATTATTATTATTGCCAGCAGTTTGATAGTCAGTGCAGTAAAACAGGTACATTGCTATTAGTTAAAATCCCCTTTACACTGATAGTATTATGAAAACATAAAGAAAAACCAAAAAAAAATCATCTTTCTTTATTCCTTAGGGGTTTTACAAAGACAGCAAGAAGAATCCCAAATTGTACTCTCTATTGAGGAACATTACTCAATTTTTCTCAAATAACGGCAATGGCAATAAAGATGATGATCATGAACAATTAAATTATCATTTAATGTAATAGTAAAAACATCATAATGTGATACTTATAGAGCACAAAATCAAAACATAGTGTGCTTTATGTGCTTCATTGAGCATTATAGTTGTACATTTAAAAGCTACCAAGTAGCAAGTACAAATATAAAGGTAGAAATTATCATAATACTTTAATGTTTTTAACCATAATAGCATTAATGCATGAGAGAAAAATAACAACAACTGTAATAAAAATATACAACAATTGATAAGGAAACAAACTCATGTTGGAATACAAATTCAAGGACGACTTTGCAGGTAAACAAAACTCAAGAACGGAATATAATTTTTGAGAATTTAATTAAAACCTAATTTGTCTTTAAAAATTGTTTCCATATCTGAAAAGAAATTAATAACATAATCTTATCCAATGTATTTAACCCTTTCACAGCGGGGTCTGCTTCTAGCCGAACAGAAATATTAAAATCTTTAAAATTTACTTGTTCTTATACTAGATAAACCAGATTTCAGTAAACTGACATATGCCAAAAGCCTGAAATTCAGGCTTTTGGCATATGCCAGTACACTAAAATCTAATTTATCTCATATAAGAGCAGGTAAATCTTGACGAATTTCATGTATCTAGTTAGTAGTTTGAGAAATAATTTTCGCATTGAAAGAAGGATGAAGAAGAAGCCTAATCAAAGACTAATAACGTTTCTTGCCAAAGACACACTCCACACTTGCGTCATTGTAAAGTTTAAGGTTTTAGAGTAGATGAGAACAAACACCTCATCATCAAAATGGTGTAAAGCGACAATTCAAAAGGAGCTAAATACAAAAAAATAGAAGGAACAAAAGAACAAAGGCAAATTCAGAATATATGAAACCTAAGGTAGTGATCACTTCAACAAATATGCAATGTCTGATTTAGCAATGAACAAGATTTAAGATTCAAACATCAGGAGCCCAAAAAAACCTCCAAAACAGAAGTATACTATGTCTCATACCGTACAGTGGCGAAAACAGCATTCCTCTTGTTTTTTCTTCTCAATAATTTTTTTTGCCTTAAGGTAGAATACAGGGAGAAGAATATGTCAGTCAACTGAAATCCTATCTGGTATAAGAGCAGGCAAATCTTGAAGATTTTGAAGTATCTAGTTAGCAGTTTTCATAGAAATGCCCTTAGCTTTGAAAGGACTAGGGCTGAGTGAGTTCAGTAGTCAGAGTGACCTTACCTCTCCAGCCACATTGAAGAAGCAGGCGGCTCCCTCACCGCTGGACACCATCTTACGATGCCATCTGCGGCGACGTACCAGGTCCATGGTGCGCTCAGTGGCATGGAACTTCATGTTGAACAAGGGAGCGTATTCCCATCCCTCCAGCTGTTTCTTCTTCGAATCCTCCTGAAGTAAATAAAGGAATAAATGAATACATAAATAGGTAAATAAATATATAAACACATAAAGGAATAGAAAAATAAACAACATATAAATCAATCCAGTTATTTCAAGTAAAAAGACTTGTTTATAAATAGTAAAGTTTCCTAAATTTCATAAAGTGTTTCAATTTTGCTATGATAGTTTTACTTGAAGTTATGAATAAAAGATTTGATTTAACTAATAGGTTGTTAAGCTTTTTTGAAAAATAATACAGAGGACAGAAGTTATAAAATATTAGATGTTTGTGTTTGTTTACTGTGCAAATCTTTGACAGAACAAACAATATGAACCTTTTTATCTCTCCTCTTCATAACCGACAAAGTTTCAATCAATAAAAATGCAATACCTGCTGTAATGAACTTCAAGAGTCTTTGCTAAAGACAAACATTTTAAAGAATTGATTTTTAAAAAGAAAAAAGAAAAAAAGAAACAATCATGTGCTCTAAAATAAAAAAATAAAAAGAAGCTTAATAGTTTTAGTTTCCTCACAATCTTTTTTTTGTTATCAGGTGTTTTAACACTGGTTCTCGGCCGAAGCCACCGGCGACGTCTGCAAAGATGATACGTTTTCTCCACAGGGCCATAACCACCAACTGTGGCCTCAACACAGTATTCCCAGCCTAAGATGGCGGACAAAGAACAAAGAAAGTATCAGCAGGTAGTCAAATAGAAATAAATTTCTCTTTCCATATCCTTAAAACAAACAAAAAAATTGTATAAAACCTGCAAAACTCATAACCTTATGGTTGGTTGGTTGTTGCCTAGTCAACTCCATTATTAACATTTACACAATTACAGTCATACTTAAGGTTGAGCCGTTTAAACAAGATTATCTGAAGCCATACAGGTGAATTCCTTCAAACTCACAATATACTAACACAAAGGCAACCAGTCTTACTACTGTCCCAATAATGCAGAGCGCCTGGCAGGGCAGCTGCTTAACCCTTTCACTGCTAAGGACACAAAAACCTTCAAGAATTGCTTGCTCTTATACCAGATAAATCAGATTTCAGTGAACAGAAATTCAGGCTTTTGGCAACTGTCAGTTTACTGAAATCTGATATATCTGGTATAAGAACACATAAATTTTGAAGATGTTGGATGTTCTGTTTGGTTGGAAGCAGACCTCGCTGTGAAAGGGTTAAATGCCAATTTTAACGTTTTGTCTTAAGTATCCCATGACTGGGGTTTGAACCAGCAACCTAACATTTTCACCGCCGACAGAGTGGCCGGGGTACTCACCATCTTCATCCACAGCCCTGTTCACATCGTATTGCCAGTCGTCATCCCATTTCCATCCCTCGGGCAAGGGAATAGCTGTCCTCTCAGCAGTTGGATCTCCTTTCTGTGTTCAGCAGGAAAAGATTTGAATGTCTTCTTAGCTGACTATTACTTGGACAGTTTATGACATAAATCAACAAATTCATGTGCCTCAAAACTATTGGTGCGACTTTTATGACATGCATACCCTTGAGATAAGTTTCTTGTTTTCAAATTTAGGGGTGTGTCTTATGTGCAGGGGTATACAGTAGCTTCCTAATTTTTATGCAAATTCTTTAGGCATAGAGAAGAAAAAAAGGTAGATAAGCAATAGCTACTAGAGTGACCAAAATGATTCAATAACAGTATTTTTGAAAGGGTATGCTTTCAACAAATTTTAGAATTAAAGAAAAAAAATCTTAAACACTTAATAGAGCCTCATGTAGCAGTTTGTTGGAGAAAAAGAAGTGACACACCTTACGCAAAAGATGAACATCAGTAACTGAGGCTTTTTAAACAATTGTTCAAGGTCAGGTGGGGATTTGTAAACCCATTGACTTAATGCCTACAGTTATTTAGGCCTCACATCACTCTTCTTTTGTGAGTTGTGTTCACCATTTTACCATTATCCCTACAGACGACTCTTAACAACTACATCCAATGTAAGACTGAGAGAAGCATTATCTCCATACCACATCAGTCCACGGTCTGGACGCAGGTCCCCAGGATCCTCCTGGAATGTTACGGGAATGACATTCATACACTTCATCAATGTACGTCTTATGGCCAGCGTCTTTGTCAAACAGCATACTGCAAACAGATATTGAAACAGGTTAATGCTGAGTCATCTAAATTGCGGATTTGATTTTTTAAGAAAACTAAGTCAGATGAAATTATCTTCATCAGGACAAAGACAGAAAAACAGAAAATGAATATACAAAACATGAAACAATGCAAATACACTTAGCTTTGCATTATAGCATTATTCTCCTATGTCATAGGCCAAACAGTCTCCCATTTACAATCACTTCACTGTATGGTGAGAGTTCTGGGCTTTTCTACCAATGGTGAGAGCTTACCTGAGCTCTGGGCTGATGTACCATTCTTCTTCCCAGTGCCATCCACCAGGAGGGGTAAAGCCCTCTTTCTTCAGCTCAATCTGTCCACAACAATATGAAAGAAGTAAAGTGTACAAAGTGCTTCTTCAATTCTGATTTTTTTAAACAATACCAGATAACAGTATTGAAATTTGCCATTTTCATAACTTGATATAAATTTCTTCAGCCATATGAAAATAATTTATGGTATTTTTTGCATTTTCCTTTAACAAAAACCCCAACTGCTTGTATTCAAAAGGCATTTTCTGGGTCATGGGGTACAAGAGAACGTTGTATGAAAGTATAAAGTCAATAAACAATGGGCCACACATGAACGAGTGTGAATGCAGTACCTTTTGCCATGTACAATAATCGTGCTAGGAGCAAATCAGTACAAAAACCAAGATCAAGATCCTTTTTGGTAAGAACTTTTCCACCATTTATTTGAAAACAATTCAAATGCTTCATTTATGGATTACATGAGAGTAACTGCAGAAAAAGACTTGCTTAATTCATTCATAGTTGTTTATTTGATATAACAGAATTACTCACCCTTCCTTCACTGTCTGAAAACTTTGGCCGAGACATGGTTGGTCCCTTGTTGGTCCAAGTGCCAAGAATGTTTACTTGGTTTTCATACTGGCAAAGGTAAAAAAAATCAATGATAACTCAAATTTTCTTAAACCAAAAACATAATTGCTGTAAATCCTACATCAGTTTCTATTACTTGTATAAAACCAAAAGCTCTCTAAACATTTTTGTCATCTCTAGTAAGAGAGAAAAGGCAGATATTCTGACAGGCAGGGTTGGAAAACACATTTCTTTGCCATGCGAGTTTGACACATAGCCTATTGTAAAGGAAGTTCTGAAGAGATTTGTAGGCCAAAAACCTGGAACATATGTTGGTTCTGTAGTGTAGAGTGGACAAGTGGAAATTATAGGACGCTGGTCTATCACAGATTACTAACCAAACCTAATAGGTGGGTATGTTTTTCTTCTTTCAATTAACTGACTGACTCAGCTGGGCAAAGTCTAACAGTCAGTGCGCATTTGAACATGGGTCACTTACAGACTTCTAAAATTGACATCATCCTGTTAAAGTGAGAGGTAATTGGAGTAAATTTCCTTGTCCTTGGAAAACCTGAAGTAGTAAGCTGGTAGGAATCCAGCCAAGCGCATCCAGGTTCTGTACTGTGTTGCCACCAGTTCAGCCACCAAGAAATATAGTTGTGACACTTATTATAAATTAAGCACAGATCGAAACTTTTTTAAAATCAGCAATATAACACTCAAAGATGCCAACTACACCACAAAAAAACCCTGAACTGGATAGAAACCCACTGGACCAGACTATACTAGTGATAGTAAGCAGAAGCAATCCCTTTTTGGCTAATAAGAAAGCCAACACAGCGAAAGACATCCCTGAACACTCACTGTTTCTGCGTAGACAGCCAGCTCCCCTTCTGTCTGCATCTTGTGCCAGGCGTGTTCCTCTGCTTGTAGACCCAGCCACAGTTTGACCCGTATAAGGGCAGGCACGTCATGCTTCTTCTCTTTGTCTTTGCATGTTGGGTACTGGGGTTACAATACAGCAAAAATGGGAAGAAAAAACACACCACACAAAACGAATAAATATAATATAAACAAATCGGGCATTGTTCTAAACTCTACATTATTTAAGTATTATTTTTTATGTTGAAAATAAAATATATTTTAGTTTAATATCTTTTGAATGTATGGAGTCCTCATTAAATTGTCAAAAAAATTTGCATCAATTAAAGAATCAATTTCTCAAAAACGTTTACCAGCTTTACGTTAAATCAATAGTCTTCAGGTTATCTGCAAGAAGTCTGTGTAAATTGGCACAGTTTCCAACACCTTTGGGATGCAACTTTCAAAGCATTTTCAATTTCGGTTTCTCCTTGTAAACAGTGAATACCATATATAGTTCAAGTGTTACAGACTAATGAAGACATTTATGCTTATTGTATTTGCTGTACTGCCCTTGTATTATTCATTGTGATTGCCCAATCAGGGATGAATAAAGCAATTTTGAATTTTGAACTTCATGGTCATCAGAATTACCTTCAAGGCCAGAGTAATCAAATTTCCACAGTTCCTTCCCCTTCCCAGTTTATTGTCAGAGTAAAGCAACTCATAGGCAGGAATGCGGAAGTAAGCTATTCTCTTCTGTCCTGAAATCATCCAAATCACAACATCGGGCATGCTGTTTTGGGGCTGGAATAAAAGAAGTGGAAATTTTGAAATCCAAAGACTTATTACTATCAATATCATAATCAGGCAAATTATATACCATTACCAAATACAATAACCAGTGCTAGGAATAATAACAATAAAAAGGTACAGACACCAAAGAAAAAGAACAATGGTCATCTTCTCATCATAAACCCTGTCTCCCCCTTAATTCACTGATAAATAATAAATATACAAATAATCAAATAAATAATAAATGAATAAAAAATTAAATTCTACAGACGTAAAAAAAACCCAACCAGCCAACAACCATAAACCAATATGTGGAGAGATTTCAGTGAGTATCGCCTCTCACCTCCACAGCAATCCCGCGAATCATGGAGGCCAGATTTTCCACCTCGTTGAGTGCCTCCTCTACATTGGTGGCGCTCTCACGCAGCTCCTGGGCTGCCTGCTTGACGTGGGCCATCACACTCTCCCTGGTGGAGGTCATCAGACGGTCAAGCTCATTCGTCACATGCCTTCCGTCTATGGGGGCAGACAGCTTGACGCTGGGGGGAAAAGGAAGTACATTAGATTACACTTTGGAAAAATAAAATACTGCATAAGGTAATAACAAACCAGTTCCTTGGCTCAATAGGTAAAGCATCTGTCTAAGAACCAGTAATCTATGTGATACAAAAGACATTAAAATTAGATTTTAGCAGATGTCTCGCCAGGAGTTCTTTGTGATGGGTACAGAGTTAAACTGGTTGGTCAGATGTCAGTATACTGTGACTTGGTGAGATATTTGATTGAGCCCTC
>JAUEKZ010217859.1:4297-15243 GCA_031471865.1 Melibe leonina
AGACTAATGCACTTTTTAACAAAAATTCAGGTTATCTGAAAGGCAGAGCTCTCTAGACAAGGTAACATGCTGTCACACAGAGAGAAGTAGAGGTCTCACTGAAATATCTCACCCAGTCACAGTATACTGACAGCAGGCCAAACAGTGCTAGCACTGCTCCCTAGCGCCAAGCACTTTGCAGGACAATGCTAAATGCCAATTTTAACATCTTAGGTATGATATGGCCAGTATCCAATCCCCTACCTAATAGTTCCAAGGTGGACACTTTATCACTTGAGCTACGAAGCTAGTAAAAAAATGTCAAATCTTTCCAGTTTGAAATGATATCACTTTATTGAAAAGTACTGACCAGGGCATCAAATGTTAGCAAAGAGTAAAAACTGAATATCAAAGGGGAGCAGAAAACTTCCAGCAACCAGGTTATAATTTTACAGACAATGGATGTGAAAAAAAAAACCCTCAACAGATATTTTCATAACTAGAGCCAAAGTCAATTCCATTTGTTAAGACTATATAATTTTGAAGTCTAAGAGGAATGTTACTTACAAATGAATGCTTGTTGTGGTCCCACAACTGAATGGATCCATCTTGACACCCGGCAACAATATATCTGCCATCAATGCTATATGTGCAACAGTTTGGTATTGTCTTCCGACCACCAACTCCTTTGGTTTTGATGATGTTTTTATGTTTAAATTTGCTATTGACGTCCCATAAACGAACAGTGCTGATGGAAAAGAAATAAAAAAGTAGAGAATAAAGAACAGTTCTCATAATTTTTGAAAGGTTGAAAAATCAAAAAATCAAAATCTATAAGTTTGTATTTAGCCACATAGTGTATTAATTTCTCCTTATACAGCCAGCCTAAAATTTTGCACTACCTTACTCAACCCTAAAATGCTATCAAAACCCTTTGCTCCTCTTGTCAGTGGATCACTCTGCAGTCGAACAGTTAAGTTTTTTTCCCCTTTCCTACCATCATAGTCCTCCACTACATACGGCATTTTCCTTGCACTACTAGCCTTGCTATAAAGCCAACTTTATGTTTTCCTCAAACACTTGGCAAAACCGCAAGGTTTGAGAGTGTATCCAATCTCAAAAGAAAAATTCAGGTTGACTTATGGTAATACAAGACTACTGATTCAAGTGGTATAGCATGTCTATAATTCATTAAAAAATCAACAGACTATGGTCTTTTATGATAAATGCTGTTGATGATTGAAATATTCAGCCCATCTTGAACTAAAGGCTTTCATTTACCATTTAACAAGATTGCAAGTTTCATGCTCTATTAGGAGTGCTGCTGGAGGCATGAAGTTTTGAAATTACATAAAACATACCAGTCATTTGAACATGTCGAGAATTCTTCTTTAATTTTGGGATTCCAGCATCCAGAATTCAACATTGCTGTATGACCCTGTAAAATTTGAAGAGAAAGTAACACAATTATTTCTGATTCACAAAATATCTTCTTTTTTTTTTTGGTTATTTCAAACATGATCACTTTTACACAGCAAACTTTACATGTGTGTTAAATAAATTGCAGAGCTCAAAATTTTTAAATACCAAAAAAAGTATTTCACATCACAATTAAATGTCACACATCTGGAGATCTTTTCATTTTGATCTCATGATGCACGTTTTGTTACAAATTTTTTTGAAATTGGAAAAAAAAAAATCTCCGGAAATTTACTATTGTCAATCTACAAAATTATTGCAGAGAATTGTACCATACAGATTCATAGTGATTTTCTTTTGCGTCCAGAGGTTATTGAAACATTGTCAAAAATCTGAGTCAAATTAACATGAAATTCTTGGCAAACATATTATTTTCCTCCTGTTGAAACTTAAAATTGAATCTTCAATTTCTATTCTGAACATTATATTGAACAATACATAATCCAACAATACATTAAAATGATTTCTTCATAAGGGAAGTAACCCAACAATACCTTGGTAGCTGCTTGATCAACTAGATACTGATCTCCCTTGACACACTCCATCACCTCAAAACCATCTCTATCAATGATCTTAGCTTGTGAATTCCCTGCAACAACCAGCAACTGGTCTCCTGTGTTACTGTATTCAAGTACTTTGATTTGATGGCTGATTGGAACAAAAAACGTAATAATTAATTACACAAAATTTGCATAGAGCATTTCATAAAAAGTTGAATAACTAGTTCACACACACACACACAAAAATAACCCTAAGAGATAATTGAAAAGGTTAAAACAAGGATAAAACAGTCCAAAATTAAATTTGATTGCTATTTCTTTGGAGTTTTCTTATAGCATACATGAAAGCAATCCAGAATTAAAAGAAACTGTACTGTTAGACCCTATTCAAACTGTGCACATACCTTTCACATGGCCGCAAACTTCTAAAAGATTTCAAAGAAGCATCCATTCCAGCAAAGTCCCAAAGTTTTACCTCAAAATCAATACTACCACTAACAAGTCGAGCGCCTGAAGGATCCAAGGCTAGAGCTGACACCTGAAGAAAGAATCAGAAGATTCCTCATACATGATGATTTTTAAAAAATCATTTGAAAGTAAGATTTACTTTGCTTGACAGAAATAAATCCCAACATCAATATCAACAATAAAAAGCTATGTTGTTTCCTACAAATGTACAAATTTTACTATGGCTTTTATCATTACTTTCCCATTATGAAATCATTGTTGTAGAAACAAAACATTTTAAGACAAAAAATCCTTGTCATCTAAAGATAGAAAAAAAATATTTAAAGTTATATTTTGACTACATTCCATAGCCGCCTGACTCTATGCCCACTTTGACAACTTCAACATTAGAGAGTACATTGAAAAAGAAAAAGACAAATTAGAAGAAGCTCTAGGGAATGGCACCCCCTTTGAAATTACATAGTAAAGATGAAATTAGGACTGCATTTTCTTAATTAGATGTGCAAAAGGCAGCAGGTCCAGATAGAGTGAAAGGCAAAGTATTGAAAGAATGTGCGCATGAATTATCCTATATTTACACTTACATTTCTAACATGTACGTCCAACGTACCCCAATATAACAAATATATGAAAAACCTAAAAAATCATACCTGGCCGAAAAAAAAATAAAAAAATGAACCAATCAACGATCTGAGACCAGCGGCCCTAACATCAATAGTTATGAAATTCCTTGGACGTTTTGTATAATGGTGGAAGGAATTGTAAAAAAGAAGACAAAAATAAAATATGTGGTAATTATAGGAAGGCAGCGAGATGTACACATCTCATGGAGGTTTTTGGTGCTCTGTATGAAAAATCCTGTCACAGAAAAATCTGTAAAATTGTAAACGACCACACCACTTCCACTCCTTTACAACAACATCATTTGTATGATCAGAAATGAGTGGATATCTTTTATCAATAAAAACTAAAACTGTAACTGTAAGACATTTTCAATCTTTTTTGCCACACAGCATAAGATTCTACAATAATTTAGATAAATAGATTGCATTTTTTTCTCCCTCTCTTACTCTTACACAAATGAATCTCATGGTATAGTCTATTCTGAACATATTTAATTTCAAATGATACTCACATCACAGTGGATTTATTAAATCTTTATCCAACAATTTTAGATAACCTGTCTCTATATCTATAAAAGAAACTGTGTGTGTGTATGTGTCACTGCGCTACCTCCTGGTCTCTACAGATTGGTTTAGAAACTGAAAGTTATATGTAGAAAATCATAATAAACCGCCCCATGCAAGAAGGAGAGATTGTTTTTAGATTTTGGTTCAGGAGAGTTGTTCAAGAAAATAAATTTATTTTGACACTCTAAAGTTTATTGAACATGTTCAGTCATTATCACTTTTCAAATTCAAATATGCTGCATTCTAAATCTAACATATTCGATGGTATTTACTCTGCTGTCCTATACTTCATAAAGAGACTAATAATTACAGCTTTTTTTCCATGTTGAAGAAGGATTTCATGACTTGAAGGAACTCTTGTCAAAGGATTCTGAGGTAAAAAAGAAGATAACATCATTTTAAAATGGTAAAAATAAAAATTCCAATTGTTTTCGATTATTATGTTGTAAAAATACAGACAACACCCTGTACCTTACATCCTTCAAAATTTTATTTTTAATTCAACAAAAAACAATGAAAATGAGAGCTGTTTTAGCATTGGCATGGTAAAACAATCCAAAGACCTCACCAAACAGAAATAAGAGAACTTTCTTACCTCATCTTCTTCTGGCATATCCTCATCCTCATCATTCGAGTCACTTCTTTCTGCATCCTGTTCCTCATCTGCCTCCTTATTTTGTAATCCTCTAGTCTTATCAGGATGTACAGAAAGACCTTTATTTTTTTCATTTTCTTCTTTACCATATTTTTTGTCTTCCTCTTTCTGATCATGACCAAAAGGCTTAAAACCTGGAGGTAAAGATGGGCCAATATCATCATCATCTTCTTCACTGCTTATTTTACTATCTTTGTCATCTTTAGTAGAGCTGTGTGTCACTGGCTTGAATCCAGGAGGTAATGACGGGCCAACTCCATCCTCTTTTTCATTTTTAGGTTTTAAAGAAGAGAAGAAAAAATTCAAAATGCAAAATAAGACACAAATTTAGTGAACTAACTTACTTTAAAGCTAGACTGTTTAAAACAGAGAAATAAACAAACAAAAAGCACTTTTATCATTGCTAACACAGTTCACAATAGAGTTGTGGCAAGCATGGATGGCCGTAGAAACAATGTCAGTGGGTGATGAAGTCCATACCTGGTCTTGCGCAGTTAAAAAAAATAAAAATAAAAAATAACCAATACCACTGACGTTGTGCCCTTGGGTAAGGTAATTTACCTCCAATATCACTGACGTTGTGCCCTTGGGTAAGGTAATTTAACCTCCACTTTCCCAACTGCAGCACTACACTATGGCTGATGCCTGGGATGTCCGTGTTTTCCCTTTAGAATATGAATGACAAAAATATAAAAAGCACTAAACAAAAACATTTAAAAAAAGAAGGAAAAAAAGAATCCCATCTCCTTACTAGAGTCTTCAGAACTGTCTGTGTCTGACGACGATTCATCTGAAGAGCTAATTCGCTTTTTCTTGAACTGTTTTTTCTTTGGATTTTCATTCGATTTTTCTTTAGATTTTTCATCAGCATCTGAAATATCCAGAAAAGAAATAAAAGCTTGAAAAACTTTGTTTTAATAACAATTTACCAACAGTTGAAAAACTTATCCTAATGGTTCACAATCGCTACTGCATCACTACTAGAGAATAAGTTCCTTGAAAAAATAGCGAGTAACTTACATTTATTTGTTTAAAAAAAAGGTACGTATAAATATATAGAAATTTATGAGACCATTGTTTAACTAAAACAAAAGACTTCTAACCCAAAGAATCTCCTCCTGTTCTTTCAATAGCAGTATTTCTAGCTTCTTGAAACATAGACATGAAATCAAACGTCCTGGCTTTTTTTTCTTCATCTGAAACAGAGCAACAAAGCAATAATAAAGAATTGATTACTCATCTGCCACTTTTGCAGATTATCTCAGCTAAAAGCACTTAATATAGTATATAATCTTAATCTAGCGAATTACATGCCTGTGTGGAGGGGCATGTGTATTGTTCAAATATAAGGAGCGAGACATCAACACACGAAGCTAAGTTTTGTTATTTTGTAAAGTCTTGTTTGTCCTGATGAAGACCTTGGGTCGAAACATTGCTTTTCTTTTTGTCATGCTTTGTCTTTGTCCTACTACACTGGCCTGTTAACCATTCCCTTTGTTTTACCTTTTATAACCACTGGCCTAGTAATCCCCTCTCTTTTTAGACTTTGCAGTAAATCTCCTACCAAATGAGCTATTGGGCCACCAATTCTTTTTTTAGAAATAAGACCGTCTAGTTTAGGTCTAGAACTAGGTACATTTCATTTGTTTTTCAAATTACAATTATCTAGAGAGACAGAGGGTACAAGAGTGAATAACACAAAATTTTGGTAAGATTTGCTATTTCAGAGGATTCGATAGAACCAGCCAGTAGGCTTATTGCATTTCTAGCATTTTTTTTACATTTTCAATATGCTTACTCTTTTTCCCGTCCATTTTCTACGACCCTGTGCATTCCAGACGGCTTAGTTAATTATGTTTACGATGGAATTTAAGCATCAAGTAGATCTTAAAGGTGTTGATAACAATTCGAAAACAGTGCGTTATTGTGATTTTGTGAAAGAAATATATTGAGTGACAGTTATCGTTCGCCCGAATCCAGAATCCAAGAAAAGGTAACTCTAGCAGTGACGGCATTCTTGGCAAAACTCTTTGAAGATAATCGAAGGTGGTATCATGACGTCATTGTGTCACGTGACTTTATGTGTATTTTTGTGTGTAGACCTCCTACCTTATCCCATCCATTGCCTATGGCGGAAGTGTAGATCAAGGAATGTCTGCTGTCTGGTCTGGAACCATGGTACTTACCTGACCATGAGAATGAAAAGCGGTGAATCGGACCATTACAAGGCATTTTTTTTTGTTGAACAGTATCGCAAAATTATAAAAATGCTCTATTGGTAAAACACTCAACGCACTTTTCTCACCATGTCGTCGAAAGGACGGCAAATTGCGAAAAATATCGGGAAGTCGATAAAGAAGAAGTTTGATGTTGACTTTTTCCAGTTTCCATTCGGATTTGATGATCAACAGGTCAGAGGTCTTTCCCTTTGAATGCAATTGAGACGTTTGCATGATTCTTCCATAGAGCATCTGAGCAGAGTATCTGCATGATTACTCGCATGAGGTACATGTTTTATAAGATTTGGAGGTGTGTTCTCTCTTATCTATGAGTCATTATAGATAGGTACCTTAGATTCTCTCTCCATCTCTATGAGTGGAATTCCAGTGAAAGTCTTGGACCAGGTCTCCTTTGCTGAGCTTTCTCAAGACAGATGAATTATCTAGTCTATCATGATGATAATAACAAAAGGGGTGATCTTGGTTGATCCAGATTTATTTTGATATTTTATAAGAATTCTATCTGTAGCTAACATCCAAAATAATCAGATATCTGGTGGCTGGGAACTGTCTCTTACCTATTATTTTAGAAATCTTGAAGTGCAAAGTAATGAATTTGTTTGAATAAAACAAACCCAATTTTGCAACCGTATCCACTTAAAATGCATTATGCAGAAAAATGTTTCCACTCTAATATAATATGAACTCTATTGCTGAGTAACTTTAATCCAAGTTTTTTTTATTTCTGTGTCCTGTTTTCATGCAATGTGCATTTTTGCAGTCACAATATATTTTTCTCCTTCCTCTAACCATGACAAAGATATTGTTTGTCATTACCTGTCTGTTATTGGTGTTGAATATAAAAAAGGCTTGTGATCTATTAATTTGACCTTGCCCTTCCTCTTCAATCAATTTCTGTGTCATAAAATTGCATGAGAGTAACAGCTGTCTTTTCTAGTGCCACATCTGCTTTTATGCAATTGTGAAAAAATTTCTTTGAACAATTTTAATTGCTTTTTTTTGGTAAACTTTTGATCCCTGGTAGTGTTTTGGTGTACACATGTCAATGTATCTGATGCATGTGATTGTGCATTTGGCCCTTTTATTTATATATATATATAATTGATCCAAGTTAAAAAAGCAATCTATGGACAATTAAAAAAGAGCTATTAGGAAATAGAAAGACAAGATGGACTATCAGTTGATTGATATAGTTTTATGATGCCACAGGTTTCACTGAACAACATTTTATTTATCTGGCGCTGAAATACGCAATGTGTTCACAGTTCGGTGATGACTGCATACGTCGCCATCCATCATACTATCAGGGAGATGCAGCGGCTGAATTGGTAGCCATGAAGCACAGAGCAAGGGAACAACATATTTGATTCTTACCTATGGTGTTTTGCATTTTAAATGTTTTTGAGGGGCAAAAAAATTTAAAACCAATTATCTCACTTCACTCAAAGACAAATTATTAGAACATTAACTTAGCATTTTTTTCTTCTCTTTATGGTTATGTAAAATTTGAAGATTATTTCCCTTTGTTGTCCTATTGGGGTCTCCAAAACTATGTCTTTGTTGAGGTTGAACTAGTCACAACAAACGACCGATCATCGAACTGCAGAATTTAGATCACATTCAATTGTGTTTGCACTTTTGATTATAAGGGAGGAGCAATCTGCGTCTCTCTTAGTATAACAGACTTGATTTATCATGGAAGGTCACCTTCAAAGTTGTACTAAACAGAAGTATGTATAATCTTTTTTAATCTCTTATTCAATTCTCCAGAAAGAAATAACTTTTCTACCACAAGGCAGCCCAACATTTACTGTTCACAAAATTCAAAAGATGCAATCATCTCCTCGATCTCCCCGGAAAAGCAATTCTCTGAGCACCATTACAGCAACTGAAGCCAGTGATCCTACTATTGTGGACCATGATGAGATTATTGCCTTAACACATGATGTTAAGAAGTTCTCAGATTCTTTGGCCAGACTAAAGGCCCTCTTCACCGAAGGAATTGGTAAATTTTTGCTATTTTCCTTCAAAATGTTTTGCATTAATTGATTGGTTTATGCTTTAAAAATTGGTTTTAAAAAAATATGTTCTGAACCTGAAAATGATCATAGTTGATCTACACCTTCAATTCAATGCCTTGTCAGTTACAATAATAAAAATGTGTCTTCTGTAAGCTTGTTTTTTGTTTATTTTATACACATGATGTGGTTTTTTAAAATTCTTATTATTAGGAGGAACCAATGTATATTTTAAGCCCTTGGATATTCCCTTTGCTGCATCCATTACAGGTGAAGAAGATGATGCAAGAGTAATAATTCATGAGAGTCTTGGAGAAGTCCTTTCAGTGCTCAACCCTGTAATGCAACGCTATCCTGCACTGCAAGCCCCAGACATTTTTACTGCTGCTCGTGGATTGATTACGATGATAAAAGGTAGTGTATTTTACCCAGGGAATGCTAAAGACTTGTTCTTTACAGGGAAAAGAGCGTTGAAGTATATCCATGAAATAAATACATACGAGGAACTGTATACATCAAATTGTTTAAGATTGTTGAATAAAATACTAGATGACCAGTCCCACCCTTTAAACAATTTAATTAAAAGGTCCAATAGAAGTAACCACGAGATCATTTTTACCATCGAGTGTCAGAATTTTTAACACAAACAATTGATCATTTTTTATTTTCTACTTTGTCCAAGCACTTATTTTTGTTTTATCGTCTTTTCCATAATATGCCTTATTTATACATTTCTACACTAATGTCTCTGTGATAATCAAAATTCTATTTAGGTATTTATCTATCTATCCTTTTTCAACAAATGCTTATCTATTCTACAATGACTACTTTTGCCATGCATTATTTAGTTTATACCAACTGTGATTGCAATTGTAAACAGGATTTCCCCTTTGGGACAAATAATGTTAATATTATTATTAATAAATGTAAAAACAATTTAACAGATATTCCTGAATATTGGATTTTGTTGTGTTGTTTTGATTTAATTATCATTTCTTGCTTTAAGAGATTTTGATTTGTCAAATTATTTGTTTAGTTCATAATAGAATGAATTTATTTTAGTTTGATGTTATTACTCTTGTCTCTGCAGATCATAATTATGAAGACGATGTGACAAGTTCAGAGCTTCAGTTGTTCTGTGAAGCAATTGATCAACTTGCCCTTGCTTTCAGTAGCTGGTAAAACTGAATTTACCAAGTTGTTTTGTTTTTTTTGTGGAATGAAACTTTTATTTTTATTGAATTGACGTTCTGAATACCATTATTTAGTTATAGTATTGTGAATTTTAAGTGTTCTGAAACAGTTGTGTAGTTAAAAGATTTTAAATAGGGGATGATGAAGATATTTTAGTGAACAGAGTTTTTTATTTGTTTTGCTTTGTGACTTTTGTTTCAATTTTTTTTAACAGGATGTTGTTTTATTAACTCACAAAAAATATGGCACTATTCTTTTAAAAATGATTTTGAACTTTCATGTGATTAATTATTGATAACTTTATATTTTCACAGTGTTTCTGAATATCTTATGGGTGACATGGGACCTCAGTTTGTGATGGATTTTAAAACAAAGGTGAGAATTGATAGAAACTGACTTTTCCTTTGTATTCATTTGGTATTTTTGCAAATTACTATCCTTTCTCTTTGACCGAAACCTAAACCTTCTTGATATGAAATGCATTAGTCTTGCTGACTTTTTAAGTTTTTGAAGCAATTTTGTTTACAAGAAATCTTTCAAAAATTGAAATTTGTAAAAGTACTGTATGTATCTTTTTACCAAAAAAATATATTTGATTTTATTTCAGTCAATGAATAACATTGCAAATGCTAATGAGCCTGAGGTTATGGAAGAAAGTGAGACAGGTAATTATTTTTTATCTTTTTTTTATTCTCTGAATTATAAATACATATATATTTATGTTATATGTATAGATTCATTATGTTTGACACTTAAGTTAACAATAAATTGAATTTTAAAAGAGATTAAATAAATTGTGATTATCATCTGTGTATAAAAATTCATGCAACAGTGTGATTGTAATATATGTAAACATTTTGGAGGTCTATTTTATGTGCTTTTTTTCAGTTCTCATGAGTGCTGAGGAACTTGATGCATCACTGGTTGGTTTAGAATCAGGCCTGTCTGTAGGTCTGCAACGAGCCAAAGTGTGGTCCAAATACTTACATGATATCATCAACTACATGGAGAAAAAGGCTCAGCTTGGTAAGAGTTTTGTTGAGGTGCATCATTTATGTACTTTTGTAGAAACCCAATAATTCCTTTGATTGCTCACTTTTTTTGTCCTAATTTTTTCTGGCTGAATGTGTGGAGAGTAGATTCATTTAATACGAACATTTTCTGCAAGGATGAAAAGATTTGGTTGGTTGGTCATTCCCAGATTAACACCCTTTTTAAGACAA
>JAUEKZ010217970.1:0-22451 GCA_031471865.1 Melibe leonina
AATCCAAAAGATAAGAAACAGAAGTAGCGCCCACCAGAGGCGCCCGCCAACCGCCCGCGTCCAATCTGATTGGAGAACTTGGGATGGTTACAACTTCAAGAGAAGAGAGCACGGACTTAAGTAACAATATTTTACAAAAGGCGTAACAAACTTATACAAATCCCAGTTGACCAATACCAGCGGAGTTTGAGTCAAAGAAAAACTTAGTATGTAGTAGTCAGACTATGAAAATCTACCTCGATTTGATAGCCATCTTCATTCATACGTTCCTTGTACTTGTATATCATAAGGTTGTGAAATAGCTGACCCAACTGTGAGAAGGGTTAATTTCAAAGTGCAAGGACTGTTGCCACTATTACTATTAGAGGAGACCGACCAAGTGTTAAAGATAAATGAGAGGACAGTCAACACGCTGATCATCTCGTATTAATATCCTTAAGCTCGGTAACACGACCTCCCATTTACACGTCTAAGTCTACCATCAGTTCAATGATATGAATACGTACATGTAATCTAGATAACACGATAAAATGTCACGTATCCTTCTCATAAGAAGCTTATCTTTGTGTTATCGTTACTGCTATTTACAGCTTCCAGGTTTTATCTCATAAAATACATCTCACATAGCGTATTCTATCTAATCATATTCATTTTCAGAGGCACAAAATTACCTTTTTTGGGGTACATTATCTTTAGAAGAAAAAAACCCCGTACCTATGGATCGATACACACTGCATGGGAATGAATGATACACTGTATAAATTATAAATGAACTTTATCCAGTATAACCGAAATATAAATATGTGAGAGCTTGAGTTTTTTGCTATTGAGTGATGTAAATCTGTGTGTGGGTACACGGTACGTTAGTTGTACGTATTTCTCCCTGCCAAATGAACTTTGAATGAATGGAAAGGTGAACAGGTACTCACTTGGTTGCGGTCATGTTGTCATTATGACTATGACGTGAAACGCATACAGTGATACAGTCTACACTAACCAAATGGATTAGATTTCATTGAACTGACCTGTATACCAAAAGCTTGAATACAGTACTTGTATGTCATTTTATTGGAATCTGATTCATCTGGTATATGACCAAACAAATATTCACGATTTTCAGGTAAATACAGTACCGATCTAGTTAGGAGTTTGATAAGAAATTGATTTTTTGCAATGGGATGGTTGAAAACAGTTATTAGTCTGTACCCCAGCGCGTAGTCTCAGTGTCTCTCAGTGAGGCTTGCTCTTTTTACTTGCCCTCTGCTCTGAATCCTTGTGCCATGTTGGCGTGAGTAAGGAGCTCGAACAAGATTGTTATTTCCGTTATAGGCGGCAGGGCTTACCTGTCAGCTATGTAAATGGGGTACAGTACCTGGTCTTTTTAGACTCTGCGAAAGTAAAGGCGGCGTGACTGGCAAACAATGAATGACGCATATGCCTTGACCCTTTCAATGCTAAGGACAGCAACATTCTCAAGATTTGCCCGCTCTTACACCAGATAAATCAGATTTCAAATGTGAAACAAAGGGAGTGGTTAACAGGCCAGTATAGTGGGACAAAGCAAGACAAACAGAAAAGCAACAGATTTCAGTGAACAGATATAATTAATATGCCAAAAGCCTGAATTTCATTAAATCTACCACTGCTTATGTACCTACCCACGTATATTGAGCTTACTTCATTCAGAAGACAAATTAAATTACATATCTATCTCCATGTGTTGCACATGTAATGTGTTACTGTAATTATTGCATTGCAGGTCATGGAGGACGACCATTGAATTTGGTTTGTTTGTTCATTATTGAGAGTTATATAGGGCGCTTTCAACTAACTGTTTATAGGTCATATGTGCGCCCATGGGTGGCAAGTAAGATGATTAGGTTAGTTAAAATAAAAGAATAACCAGAATTTTGTTTGGTGAGAGTTTTAGGGCGTTTTTAGCTGCTAATGTTATATAAGCGCCCAGGGGTAAAAAGTAAGATGATAGGCTAGTTAAAAGAACATCCAGACTATGCAAAACCTTGCCCAGTGGTGTTTTGCAGAGAAATTACTCCTGTGACTCATAGTAAGAGATGATTAATATTTTAAAAATATAATCTCTCCACAGTGACAAAGAAGAGATTAAAAAATGAACATACAACTGCCACCATCCACATCATGCATTATGGTCCTGGTCCTGTCCTTGTACAGCGATAGCAAAGTACCCTGCGGCAAGGCGCTAATGTACAATGTAAAACATGGGGGTTTCCCAGTTCTGTTGGCACAACAGGCAGGACTAAGTAACGAGCAGATACTACCAAAAAGTAGTTTTGTGTTTGAGCAGTAGAGAGAGTGTCTAAGAAAGAGAAGAAATAAAAGTGTAGTGCCCACCAGATCTAAAAGTTACACTTAAACCTCGTTATACCGCCACTCTCTATTCAAAAACATTTGTGACTTGCATATAATAAATGCTTCTCATTATACTGCCAACATAGTGTTCCCCCCACACCTGGCGGTGTAACCAGGTTTAAGTGAAATTCAATTAGGTACCTATACCAAACAGTAAGCGAGACAATCTCAGACAAATTCAATTAGGTACCTATACCAAACAGTAAGCGAGACAATCTCAGACAATATGATGATGAGGAGAGAGGTGCATATCTCAGATCTGACAATCTGAGCAAGATTTACACTAAAAATTCATAAAATCTTCCAACACTCTTTAAACAAACGTAAGAAGCCTACTCTGTGGTTATATATTAAACGTACATACAAGAAATATCATAGCTCTTCAAGCTAGAGATATACACACTGTGAAAAAGTCTGGCATCCTCAAGAGATCAGGAGTAACTCATGCACATGCTGTACAGCTGATGCAGTGATAAATGTAGTCATGATATCTGTAAAAATTACCTTTATTGTAACAAATATTTTGATCTTTTTGCTGAAAAGTAGGATGAACAGAATATGTGCCACAGTGATTGAAAGGAATAAACCAAGTTTGTGGATGGTGTTACTTGTTTTAAAAGAAATTAACTTGACATTTTTCACATTAAAAAAAACCTAGATAAGTAAAGAGTGCTGTTTTTATCTTATCATTATACCCTAAAACCTGAATTATTTTTTTTAAACATGTATCACAGTACAAAATGAAACTACAACAGATTGATAAACAGACAAGTTCAATCAAGATTTATCATATTATTATCATAACGTTTAATGAAAACTGCAATTTCCATCAACAATGAAACACTAAATTGTAGTAGTAGTAGTAATGTATCAATGATGAATTAACAATCTCATTCAAAGATAGAAACATGCATACAACATGCAGCTCTCAAAAATACTGCCTAACCCAGTGCCAAATGTGAAAGAAATAAACAGGATGAAGAGATTTAGACCAAATACATATAGAACTTGACACCCCACCCTAGCCCTGAGGATATCAACATTTTCACATTGCGAAAAATTGGTGAGAGCTGGGTCAAAAGAGTGAGAAGCATATCAGTCTTCTTATTACAAATATCCAGTAATGACAAATAAAGTACTTCTTGCCCAAACCCTAAAAAAAGTAAACAAAAAAAACCAAAAACCGAGGAGGATATCATTATCAACAAGGTGAAATACTGCTTAGGAAAAAGGTAAAATTCAGATGAAGATATAACCTACTATTCCAGTTAATCCTACACTAACCTTATCCCACGCGGAAACGCAAATGCAGTGCTATTTACAACAAGACTCTCCAAAAACAAAAAATCATATACCCTTGGAGGAGAGATCACTGATACTGATACACGAGCAACCATTCAACATTCGAGTCATAGCTATTAGTATTAGTATCAGTCCCATGCATATGTGAAATTATTTTGTTAGAAGCGATCACTATTTCAGACTTAAATGTCTTAACAAAATTTGGTACATGCATCAAATATCCTAACGAAATACCAAACATCCCTAGAAATTGAATTTTTCTTTTAAAAAAGGGAAAAAAGACAAAAATCCTAATTTCCATTGAATTGCACTT
This sequence comes from Melibe leonina, assembly GCA_031471865.1. Taxonomy (NCBI): domain Eukaryota; kingdom Metazoa; phylum Mollusca; class Gastropoda; order Nudibranchia; family Dendronotidae; genus Melibe; species Melibe leonina. Next base: position 4,004 of record JAUEKZ010217970.1, read on the forward strand.
CTATTATATATATGGACTGTACCAGAATAAAAAATTGTAAAGGTGGTTATAGTCTATATTTTTTTTTAAAAATGCGCTGAACACAGAGACAATAATGCAAAACTTTTATTACATTGACACTGCAATAACTACAAGTCCGATATTACTACACATAATAAAAGATAAAAACTGTCCCAAAAGATACACCAAAGAGTTGAAAAAAAAAAACCTTTGCTTTCAGATGACTGGAAAAAATATGTCTTGTAAATCCTAAAAGATCAGGAAATTATCTTCATTTAAAAACCTACGAGAAAACAATAACGTAAAGTTCAAATCTAGTTTAACAGTTTCCAACATTTGAAAAAACATCACCAAAAAGTCATCTAATCCTTGTGATCTGTAATAGACGTCTATGCCATGTTTGACATTCACTTAATTCATTCCTGGCAATTGCTATACTGAGTCCCGTTAAAAACACCATTTTGTAATAGTAATAGACTTTCCATTTATAGGAGGATGTGAAATTCGCTTACCGGTACATTATCTTCAAAAAGACAATTAAGATACAGATCACACATGAATCAAGTTCAAGCCTACTGAGAAAGTGTGACCTTAAATCTCAAAACAAACATTGGCAGAGATAGTAATTTATTTGTACACAAATGTACAGCCCAGAAAGTTGTAAATCCCTTCTATAAAAGCAAAATTTCAGAGTGACTCAATTTGAAAAGAGCTTTCACAGAACCTACTACTCTTCTAAGATAAAAACCATTCATACTATTAATAATGATAAACCATATTTATTTTCCTTCTTAACCCTTTCACTGCTAATGACACCAAAATCTTCAGGATTTGCCTGTTCTTATACCAGATAATTAAGATTTCAGTGAACTGATATATACCAAAAGCCTGAAATTCAGGCTTTTGGCATATGTCATTTAACTGAAATCTGATTTATCTGGATAAGATCACGTACATTCTCATGATTTGCATATTTTAGTTGGGTTAGAATCAGACCTCGAAGTGAAAGGGTTAAGAGATGTAATAGTAATATCAAGAATACTTCTTTAGAGCTCTGGTCTGTCCTTTAAACTTCATGGGGTGATAGCACCAATCTTTTTTTCATGATATTTTAACTAATTATGACTTCTAGCCACTATTCATTTGGTTAGTGTAATTGTGATAATGTGAAGAAATAATAGCCATCGAATGATATATATATATTTTTAACATCCCTCAACAAAAAAGCAAAATATATACACATAACTCTACAGAAATGACAAGCACTAACTCCTCACTATTCAGTCACCACCTCAATAGAAGTAGAAGTTAAAACTTTAATTTTAATAAGTCAATTTTTACTTATTAAAAAACAAAACAAACAAATAAACCCACAAAGTAATTCATGGTAAAATACAACGTCTGAATCATTTTTCAAACCACACATTACATCAAACATATATTGATATTAAACTTTAGAGAGAGGAAAGCTTGATATCTTGAATGTCTTTTCCATGGTTTTACATATTCCAAACAATGGTTTTACATATCAAAATAATTTCAATTACAAGTACAAAATTTTTTTTAAAAAAAGATTTATTTCACAAGTTTTTTTCTCGCTGGTACCCACTTAACACTAAAAAACAAAATTCTTGCCTATTATCAACAGAATTCCTATTGGTCTTTCAGTTAATTTCATCTCACATCTTAAACAGCATAAACTTTGAAATAATCCAACAAAGAAAAGCTGCAGAAACAGCTTACCTAGCAAAACGATTTACACACATCAAATCATCTGAAACAAAAGAAAAAAGAAAACGAAGTTTCAACCATACCAAAATAAGAAAATCATTGACCGCTTATTTGCAAATTTACTTTGGGAGTTTGCCACTATCTTCCGCTTTCTGATTATCAACATGATGAGTGTTGTAATCAACATGCTCTCACACACTCACGCACACACACACACACACAGACACACTGACTCATACATACACCTGATGCATACAGCATTGAATATTGAAGTAATCCACCAGTCTTCAAACATCATTCCATCATTTAAACCAAGAGTGGTATTGCTGGGAAGCGTTTATGCTGGTAAGCTCATCTTCTTGCCTTTCAAAACTGAAAAAAAGGAGAAAAACAACAGAAAATTAGTAATTGCACCATTTTATAACTGAAGGGTAACTGACAATAAGTAGGCCCCTACAACAAGATCATAATTTGCGGTGATAGGTTAAAAAAATGAAATAAAAATTATCATAATTTTTTATATATAGCAATCATATTACACACTCATTGGAGCTTAAATGAAATTCTTAGAACAGGAAAAAAGAAGTTATGGAGCTACTGCTGACAGACCTCATACAAATACCCGTTAGTAAGTAAGAAAAAAAATAAATTAGGGGCACCTATTCTCAAAGGAGTTAATAAAGGGGCTTTCCAAGTTTCCAAGTAAAGATTTAAAAAAACCCAACCCCCCCCCCCCAACAAGTGACAGTGTGTTAAGCAAAGTAGAATAAGCAAAATATATATTCAAAGATATGTAAAAACCAAGTGAAGTAGGCTCCACTTAGCCTTAGATCACAAGTATGGCTACTGTACAAGGAATAAATAAAGAGAAAAAGTCATTCACTTATGTCTTCTGTTAATCACTATTGTAAAATTCAATTTCACCCATTGAGAGGGGAAAAAAATAAATTTTGAAAAGTCAACATCTTAACGGAGCCCAGCAGAATGAAGTTAAAGGCAGGAAGTTCAAATAGTGCACAGCATACATTGACCTAGTTTGAAGCTATATTTATTTCTTTAGTTCATTCCTATACAAAGTCACTTGAATGTATTTCACTCGAGTCGATTTTCAAATATGTACGTTTTTTGGTGTTTTTTTAGTTGCCGCCACCTGGACAGACTCATCCAGAGCCACTGGCGATTTAAATATTCAACAAAATATATATGCAAAATCACTATGACAAAAATACAAAAATGTGAGATACATATACAAAAATCATGAATCTAAAAATCAAACTAATGTGTCCAAGGACTATGGTAGTTTAGACACTCTCTCCATTAGTATAAGCCAGTTAGAGACAGACATCCTCCTCAGAATGGTAAGTAATACAAACACCTTGCACACAAACTGACATGTTACACAAGTGTGATGCAAATGAGGCCAAGACTAATGACAAAGATATTCCCAGACATACTAATATTAGTAAAGGTTTTTATGCATCAGAAACAAAAAATTGTAGACAAAAAGAAAAAAAATAAGTCAATAAACAAGCACCCCTGAGCAAAGAAATTCCACGACGAAATGTATACATAAAAGCATTGCAAGTCCTTGTTTCCCTCATTAGTTTTGATCATGCTCATTATGCAAGACTGCACAACCTTTTCCACCCGATGCCTTCTTAAATGGCAGACGGAGGCCTACGCTATTACACAGTGCCAATAAGTCCATCACCAACATGACCACCTGAGCACAGAAGACAAGGACATAAGTTAAAATATAAAATGAAAAACAAAATGGAAGGAGTAAAATAAAAAGAAACAGAGGGAGGGAGAAGGTTGACAAATCTTCACTACTTTGTTTCTTCTTCCTTTCATTCTATTAATAAATGAAAGCACTCTTTCAATTCTCGTTTAGCATAGAATTATATTTTTTTTATACACAAACCTGAACCTACAATAATATTGTTGTAGATTATTAATTCCTTGAAGATAGCAACAAAGTTGTTTTTTAAAAATGAAAAATGATTAAACACATTCAGCAAAATAAAAACTTACAACACCAATGTGAAAAATGTGCCAAAATAAACTTTGACACAAAAAAGGTAGCCAAGACAAATTATTTTTGTTACTGACACAAAACATAGCATGTGATAGATTTTTTGACTGTAGAAATGAACAGGACAAAGCTAAAAACCTGATATTGGGGGAGACTTTGAAGTAAACAAATTGGTGATAGACAAGTAAAAGTAAATCAATGTAGAATGATCCCAGGTTGAAATTGCTGTGAAATGAAATGAACCAAACAACTTGTCCAGGGAAAAAATTTGAGATACAGAAAAGGTTGAGTGAGGAATCATAACAAAAAAAACACCTATTTAAACTGAAATCCTCTGCTCTCCTAAAGAAAAAAATATGGTACAGCTTGTAATAAACTAAATAAAAGCAGACGAAAAGATGGGATCAACCACTTATCCTCAAAAAGACAGTTCCTTACAACGTTTGTTACTGAAACCTTCTTATATTGTAAGTAAAGCTCCTTTGGTTCTTTTGTCTGCACTTGCTTGAATCGTAACAGACTCCAAACTGATTTTATTAGAAGGCTGCTCTTTTTTAAATAACGACCAATCTGAAATATGGTTAAATGACAGAATATTCTGAAGGACCTGTAATCTCAATCACATCATTGTACTGTATAAATAGGAATGTCGATGAGCGTGAGAGTGAGTTCTTTAATGTGTGATTTGCAGTGAGTACCACCAACACCATCACAAATTCTAAATTCGTTCTTTGTTCTAAACTGCAGATTGTTATTACTTTACTACACATACAGGAATGGATGGTGTTGTATTATAGTTACCAATTGGCAAACTGATTATCTGATAGTTTTCTTTCTTGATATTATGGAAAATGGTTGAAGATTGGCATAACCAACAGGATGTCAATGAAATCCTTGATTAGAGAGTCTTTCTTCTTTTGCTTAATAATTGAAGCCTCAAAATAGCTTTTAACTTTACAAAGTTTTTCCCTTATACCAAAACCACAGGCACAGTCACAATCAAATAATTAAAAAAATATGGACAAATGGTAAACACTATCCTGATAAGGGAAAATGGTAAAACGCTCAGTGTAAGGAAGCCCAACATAAAAAATAAGCTCCTGCCCTACAACGCTACGATAACACATACTTTATTGAATCCAGACAGGCCTGTTACCCTTCAACTTCAACACCTGTTATGGTTTACTCTACTTGGAAAATTGATTGCACGAATCATAACTCTCTAAACGTTTTGTGTCAAAGTGAAATATCCTCTTTGAGATTCTGGATATTTTGCGATGAGGAATCATTTTATAAACTATAGGGCAGGTCAATGGAAAACTTAAAATTTGATGTAGAATATTTGAAAAATTAAAGTCTAGAAACAGTACTGCTCTAGAAAACTCAAGAAATGAGTATTTGTGATGTTTTTAGGATTTTGAATACCAAAAAGAGGTATCCAGGTGGAAATATTGCCCTTCAGAATGGCTGACTTCATTTTTGCATGGAATTGAAGATTTAAGGATGAAACCAGAATTGTGTACTGATTCATTCATACACAAGCATGGAAAATTTTATGAAATTGTTTCAAACTGGTTTAAAAACTTTGGCAACGACTGATCAGTCAGATCTAAAATGACAAGCAATAATAAGGGTTAAAAAACAAAACAAAAACAACCTAGCCCATACACATACAGTAAAAACCAAAGGTGGCACCATATTATCCCTACTAAGCACAACCCTAGATATGCGTAAAAAACCCTTTCCTTGAAATAACACTGCCATCTACGATGTAATGAAAAAGACCCCCCCCCCCCCAAAAGCATTGCATCCATATGCCTTTTCTTACTTCATGACACACTACTACGAAACACCCAAGACTATACACACGGCAGACGTCTATATTACACACATCATGTCAGTTGATTCTGCGCAAGAAATCCATCCATGAAATTGTACACGATGCTTTTGGTTATGTAGGTGTGTGATTTGATTAAATGTAGCGCACCCATGCAGAACAATTCTTCCTTTTAATATTTGCTAGTCTATTGTCAGCTGGTTGACTGCACCACAGTGAGCCACAGGTTAAATTTCAATGAGAACATCGGCGCACAATGTCTTCTCACAACAGCATGAAACAAATGATATGACTTGAGGTTAAAGCTACAAGTCATTGAACATGCCGAGCTGCATGCCAATATTGCAACAACTCCTGGTAAAAATTGAGCACACGCTATTGAGTCAATATTCGAAGTATATGGTGAGCTTATTAGGGATGATATGGTAACATCTAAAACAAAAGAGACCAAATAATAATCACCTCTGGTTATGTACAAGTAGAAGAAGTCGCAGTACAGGATGGTTTGGACACATCCAGCCACAACAGCTATCAAGTCAAAGAAACCCTCAAAGTAGTAACGGAAGATCCAGTTCAGGATGTACAATCCTCTGTAGGATCCCAGGGCAAAAAGATAGTGAGAAGTGATTGTTTCAGCCTCTCCTGTCCTGCTCATCATGAAAAGCTGGGGAAGAATGGCAACAGACTCCAGGTAGATGGAGAATGTCCACAGAATCTGGTGGGATAAAATATGAAAGGAATTGGGTCAATGATGAATCATATGGCAAAATTTCAGTTTCAGAGAAAAAATTTCACATGCAAAATTAAAATTGGGGGGAAAAAAATTTGTGCGATACTTGCTAAATTACTTTGCTAGTCCTGTGCTTTTCAGTCAGTAGGCAAGGGGTTTGACGGAACAATTTAGATGTTAAGCTCTTCCAAAATCTGTATTTATAAGTCCCAATAATTGGCGACAAATGTATGAAACTTAAAAAAACAAAAAATCTTTAAAGCCTAGTGGTTTTTACAGGCAAGAAATCATATTTTTAAAATCATGCACCGTGTACTTTAATTCTAGCTAAAATTCTATAGGCATTTAATTTCATTGTGAGCAGTACACTAATTTTTAAAGACTAACCACTACAATACAGATTAAAAAGTAGTAAGATACCTTTTATTGCCATTTTCTTTTTTACTAAGGAGATAAATCTGCAACATGTGTTAGTGCTGGTCGACTAGAGAAATGTGAAAGAATCTACTTGCAGGGATAAAAACAGAAAATATTGTTTTCATAACAAAATTAAATCAAACACTAGAAAAATGAACAGAAGCATTCATAAATGACAGCAATCAGCAGGTCATTCTTGAAATCCTATTTTAGAACTTTGATAGTGATCAGTGATGATACTGGCAAAAACTGAAAAAGGAGGTAAATTTATTGGTCAAATGTTCACTTACTTAGATCGTGGGTACGGCACACATAAAGGACATATTGACACAATCATAAACACTTTCCACACTTTGCTTTTTTTTTTAAATGGGAAGAAAAGTATTTCTGGCTTTTTTAACTGAGCTCCCAGAGTATAATTTGTCTTCCTATTGTCAACACAAGCCAATGTTTACCTGATTTAACATGCTCAATTAAAGCAGATTTTACCATAACCACCATAGCTAATAACAAATTGGAATAAGTGCATAATGCCTTGCCAGCAACATCAACATTCACAATACTATCCTTGATCAAAATATCAGCATTTTTACATGATAGTTTCAAGCCCCTCGTAACTGAATTTATTCTTGATCATAGAACCACTTATCTGGCAAGTCCAACTTCATTTTTTACTTAGAGGGTTCAGCTTTCCCCCTGTGGAATCTAAGAAGCCTATAAAAAATAAATAAGCTTTAATAACTTCAAATGTCACATCAATGACTGAGAACAAAGAATGTAGTAGGTCTAGCACAACTTGCGTGGAAAAATACTTGTTTTGAATTTCAAAGCAAAGTATTTCCAGGTATTGCTTGTTGCTCGACAAAATATTAGCGCAAATATCAACTAACAACTACTTTGATAGAGAAAATAAAGCCAAAACAGAGTATCGATCCTATTTTTTTGTCACTAGGATACTTATAAAATCAAAGAACCGAATGGGCAGCTTACTGACGCCGACACAATTACTTTTTAAATGCTTGGAGTCCGGGAAAAGGATTTTTTTTCCTCTAAAATCCAGGAGCTGGGAAGGAGAACCGAGGATTATCAAGAAAACGAGGATTTCCGCGGCTCTGCGGTAAAGTATGATCACTGAGTAATAGAGGGAGCATGTATGTTATCAAAACTGAAGAGTTTTTAATTTATACCTTGTCTGTCAAAAACAAAAAAAACAAAAACACATGAAGCTTACCTCCATTGGGCTGAACTCATGGTTGACCAGGAAAGCCAAACCACCAATAGGTACAATCAGAAATTCTACTCTGAAAGTGTCATGGTTGGAGTCATAAGTAGCTCTGAACTTGAAGTACATGAGGTACACAGTGAACACAGAGGACGAAATGAAGAAGATTTTCATGATCGAATTGTAAGGGGAGATGAAGGTGGTGAACAGATCCAAATATCGAGTTGCAAAGACCAGAGCAAACAAAATCTGACTTTTGCCAGAAATACCTGAGGAAGAGAAGGAAGGAAATCATAGCAATGAGAAATATGTGGAAATGAGAAAAAAAAAAAAAAAAAATTTTTTGTGCATAATTTGATATAATTGTTGGTAGATAATAAAGCACAAAATACACAAACTTTAACTCTAAGAGGACCGAATGAATCATTCTGAGGAAAAAATATCATGGCAGATAAACAAGGCAATGAAATGTAAATAAAGGCTGACTCAACACTTCTGTTTGTCTAGCAGTTGGGTTTTAAAAACAAATGAAAATATAGGACACTGATTTCAAAACAAAACTTTTCTCATTCACTTTAATTTCAGTCCATTAGTTCCTAAAGCTTGAGCTCTAAGACAAAACATTCAGACCTAAGACAAGTGAGTTTACAATAGGGCCACAAAATAAAATTTAAAGAGAAAAAAACAATAAAATTGGGTCTACATGAACAGACGTGTTGATAAAACAAGGTGGAGAAAAAGAGTATAGACTAGATAGTGTAAAAAGATATGCCTGAACTAAGATTATAGTTTGCTAGACACAAAAGCTGACATTCAATTGTTCAGAGCAGTTGTATTATTTCTAGATAACAATAGATAAAAGTCATCCTGCCTAATCATCACAACTTGTACTGGCAGGAACTTTAGAATTCTTCAGCTCATAAAAGCAGATAGGCGCAAGAGAGTAAGAACAAGAAATAAACATGAACAGTCAGACCAAAAGATATAAAATACAAAAGCAGAGCAGTTTCTAAACTTATCTATCTAATTAATAGGTGTCTAACTCTCTTTTTAGTGAGAGATCCAAAAACTGTCTCTTCTCTGACACCCTAGAAAGTGGGGCTACGTGTAACATAGGTAGGCTATCTTAAGTTAAAAACGATAGCGATATATGATGGTAAAGAAGACTTTATAAAAGGACATATCATGTGCATTCCTTCTCACTTTTAAAATCAATGCACACCAAAAAAATCCTCAAGAAACAAGGGTGCATAGACCCTCACAGCAGAGATTTATCTAACGGTTATAACGCCTACTGTCTGGTGTTGCAAGTTTGAGTTGGGACACCGGCAAGGGCTTTTAGACCAACAAAGTATGAAATATCAACAAACCTGCACATGATCTAGTTTTCCACATTTTCACCAACAAAAGGATTATTGCCAGAAGATGGGACATATCCCCGATAAGCCGAAAAAAATTCATGGTTGCAAAAGTGTTTGGATTAACAGTCGAGTGGACGTGTAACTGTGAACGACGGCTTTTGCTTTTGCGGACGTGGACGTGGCTAACGCGCAAGGTATTGTTGGTAAACGGGAGGTAACTAGGGCCTCAACATGATTTGTAAACAGATATCAGCTCTTTTAGATCATGAAAGAAGGTTCAGTCTCAAGATCTAAACAAACCCCACGTTTCTTGGATTCTCCGGCTTTTTGATACACCACACCTTCACAGTAATAATGCGACGAAAAAGAGTAAGTTTGTACTGTGTATTTGATTTCAAAAGCTATCTTTAATGGGAATCTTTGAATTCTTCCCACGATTGGTATATCAACAAGTTCTCTTGAAATATATTTCAAGTGGAACCAATTATCGATAAAAATAAAACGTAAAAATATCTTGCACGTGTAGAGATAATATTACAATGAAAACATGCTTTTATTCTGTTAGCAAGAACTTACTATGTGAACTTATTTTTCCTCTTGAAAGACAGTGTCACACAGCTTTATATATGTGCTATGGAGTTTGCCTGCACGCATTTTGTCTCTCCCGTCCCTTTTGTCTCTCCTGTCCAGATGGAAAACTTTATTTTTATCTTTTTTCTTTTTCATAGAAGACTGGAAAATCTGCCAAAAAGGCAAAGGCCAATCAAGGAGTGTTAGACAATGAACAAGATTATACGAAAGCTCCACATTCCTTTGTGTTTCATAGAGGACATGTTGGGAAGCCTGTCAAAGAACTCGTAACTGATATCAGGAAAGTAATGGAGCCATATACTGCTGCTAAACTCAAGGTTCGTCATGTTCCATGATAGTCTAGTCTTGAAAATACACTCAAACCTTGTCATGCTGCCAAGTGGTGAGAAAAAATAAATTTGGGGTATCTAATGGGCATACAATAAAAACACCATGTATAAAGGAGTAGGGCTATGCCGTTTGGAAGGTGAAAGAACTGTTGCACAGGTCCATATGAGTTTATTTAACTCATGGCTCATGGCTATAAAGTGACCCACCCCCAAAGTGAGTGAAAGTGTTCATGAATTTTTGAGGAATGCTTTATCTGGTTATGTTTCTTAAAGTATCTAGTATAGTGACACAATAGTAGGTTGGCAAAGAATTAATTACACTAGGCAAGTCATGAAAGGTTGGCGGGTGGCAGTGTGTATGATAAGGTTTTTAGTGCATTTACATAGTGGCTGATCTGTTCCAGCGCCAAAAGCTGGCGTAAGGTGAGAATGGCAGTATAACGGATGGTGGTATGACAAAGTTTTAACTTTTTTACATAGCCAATCCATTCCAAGTTAAAAGCTGGCGGTTGGTGAGAATGATGGCATAATTAGTGTTGGTATTGCGAGGGTTAGCTATAGTATATATTATAGAACTTATAAGTTATGACTATGTATTGAAGCAACTTTTATAATTTTTTCACATACAGAATTTTGTTTTTCATTTCAGATACGTAAAAAGAATGTGATGAAAGATTTTCTGACAATTGCTGGACCTTTGCATGTCAGTCATTTTATGGTCCTGAGCAAAACAGATATTGCCACCTATTTAAAGATAATATGTGTCCCAAAAGGTCCTACTCTAACATTCAAGATCAATGAGTATTGCTTGTCTAGAGATGTGTTGTCATCACAACGCCACCCTGATGTAGACGCAAAACTTTTCTCAAACCATGCAGTGATGGTAACAAATATACCCACGGAAGCAATGGAAAATAGACTGATCAATGTAACCTTTAAAAACATGTTTCCATCCATCAACCCTAACACAGTAAGTGAAAAAATAACTATTTTTCTCCCTTTATGTAAGTTAGCTTTGTGTGCTTTTTTATATTATACTGAGCAATACCAGTTGTTTTATCCTTGATCAAAATAGATATTGCTACTTAATTTAACTCATTTGTGACTAACATTATTATTTTCAAGTCTGTCTTAGGTTTTTGGAGTCTTTTAAAAATATTTTCACACCATATCTGTAAAACTTTGTGCACATGATACTGAAAATCATATTATTCAGATGATAACTTTACTTTTTAATGGATTTTTTAAAAACTGCCTTTTTGGATAATTTCAGACACAGGTTTCAAATGAAATTAAAGTCACTGCTATGACTTCTCCCCTTGAATTGTGGATAAATTCTGGATCAAAGTCCAAAATATGCAGCTTTAAAAAATATCTCACTGTGAAGGGCCCATAACATATTGATTATTGATAGTATAGTCTTGTTGACATTTGGTTAAAATAGCATGATGGGTCTAGTTTCACTTTTGATACTGCATTCATTATTAAACTCATAAAGAGAAAAAAATCCTCTCATTCATGTTGAACACCAACAGAAAAGAGGCTGGTGTTTACGATACCTGACCATTTCTGCATAGGGTGCGAGCTTAGGGAGTATCAGAGGTTGGCATAGTCAGGCCAGCAACGTCTGCTGGATTTGTCCTGAGGGACTATCCAGCCATCACGCAACTGTTGCCTGATATGTTGCATGTCATTTAGAGCTGATACTTGTCCCCAATGGTCTTACTAAACATGCTCTAAAAATGTCACCTCATAGTTCTGGTAAGATGTCTATCTGCTTTCAAACTTTTTTCTTTTATTTTACCTCCGAAAAGATTCCAATCTTGTTACTTATAATATTTGTTTGACCTCTCTCTTTCAGGTCAGTTTAAACAACATGAGAAGATGTGTCCTTATTAACTATGACCCCTCAGATAAATCAATTGATTTGCGACATTAGTGAGTATTAGTATATATCAGTGGTTTATCCTAGTCGTAGTGACTAGTATTACCTTTTTTGTGGTTTGGATGAAAGAAATATTTCCTTGAAGCATTGTTGTACTGAAAATATATCAGTTTTTTTTTCAATTTTTTAAAACATCAGTTCTTTATAGATGAATCTAACTTTCCAGGTTTTTTTTTTACTTGAAATAATTCTCTTCTTCATCATCAGCACTATGAAGGTTGTTCCAACTGGCTTGAGTCGAGGCATGAAGAAACTGATGAAATCAAAACTTCCAAATCTAAGCGGTCGTCAAGATATATCAGAGCTCTTTTTAGACAAGTAAGTTAAACCGTTTACCCTATATAGTCTTGGTAGTTACATCCCTCTTTATTATTCTAAATATAGCAAACCATCTGTGTTCATCACTGTGAATACAGCTAAAGTTGAATTTAGCGTGTTACTGACAAAACATCTTGTACATGCTTTGCACCCCTGTCGATGTTGTTAGTTATTGACAAAACACTTTAGAAATGCAGTATAAGAACTTTTTTTTTTTATTGAAAGGTGGCTTCCCTTAAAATAATGGATAAGACAAACCTTAGCTTTTTATAAACCTTTTCTGCTCCCAAGCTCTGGGTCTGGTTATAAGTTTTTAATGTAGTTTTTGGACATATGATACCTCACTGCATCTAAACGTAACCAGTCAAAGAGGGATAAGAGAAATTTAGACTGAGGCAAAAGCAAGTAGGTTATCAGCCCTCTGTGATAAAGCCTTTGATGACAAGAAGGCTCCCTTGAATTAGCCATACAATATTTCTTTTGCCTCTGTAAGCTTTTCATTTAAATTCTGTGAGAAGTTGGGGAATTATCATATCCCAAAATTGCTCTTTTTAAGGGAATTCAAATTTTCTAATTTCTCTTTTTTTTTCCTATTATATTTTGGTATTGAGTGAAATTGGGCAAGTCCTAGAGCTGTTGCTATTCCAATGTGACATTTTGTGCGTCTTGTATTGTGTTGTGTTGTAATCTCAGCTGGTGCTAAACTGCTGTATATATACATTAAGACGAAATAGAAATAGAAAGAGAATGAAAAGTGTTATATAACTACAAATGCAAGCCTGTGTTATGTCTGTCCCAGGGGCCTGTCTGACAGTGAAGGGGAGCAGGATGGTCCACACAACCAGGTCATAGTCCCACAGAAGGTCAAGGACAGAGGGGTCAAAGCACACTCCATGAATGCCATCAGGTTTGTAACTCTTTTGTCTGAAACTGTATGCACTGTGTAGTATTTGATTTATTGATTATGTTATGTCTTCCGTTTTTTTGTTTAGATTTTTATCTTTCTAGTATTCTTGAGCCCCTGTCAGCACGGCACAAAGTTCACTAATAATAATAACTTATAGTTGATTGAAAGAAAAAGGAAAGTGAACTGTTTGTGTGCTCTTGCTTGTACGTTGCTGGTATTTGATTTTAAAGGATAAGGGCAGGATTTTCCTATAAACATGAAAGTTATACTTTTGTCATCAACACGAAAAGTTAGTCTGATATGAGGATAATTGATCTTCAGATGGATGCTTTTTTTCCCCATAATTAATTAGATTAGAAACTTGGGGGTTCAATATTCAAGTTTTCTACCTATATTCATTTTTTTTTTTCGTCCTCAGGTTAAAAGAAATTGGTCCAAGGCTAAATCTCAGTCTTGTCAAAATAGAGGAAGGCTTTGAAGCAGGGAATGTCCTATATCATGCCTTTATTGAGAAGACGCCAGAGGAAATCGAGGCAAGCAGAGTTATGAAGAAAGAGAAGGAGTAAGTATGAAAGCATTGTTTTGTAACCTTATCAGCGCTTTTCATGTGTTTGATTTCATCAAGTCCTTTCAGATTTCCCATATTTTCAATTTGAAGTTTGTCATATTTTCACTTCTTGAGATTTTTGCCCTTTTTTAAACATCCAGTCATTTTGAAATAGTTTATATGTACAGTTAACCCATTACTTTATAAGGTCACATCTGCCTAAACTTAGGCTCGCGATCATAAAGATCAATTATCACCGTAATTTTCACGTTACGATAAAATTGAAAACACTATCAGTTTGACGATTCATTTATCTTTAATTCGATATATCATAAGTTTGTGCTGAAAATAACTACAGAGATATATCGATAGTTTACAAAGCCAAATAGTGAAAAACTTGTCTATTTTAAAGAAAAATAGTAACGAGCATACTATTCGATACTTTCCCACGCAGTAAAGGGCTAGTTTCACTTTCGTACATTCTCTACATTCGGTACAAACAGAACTATGCCTAAGTAACGTATTTCTAGTTCAAAATGAGTTCCAAAACAAACTAGTGAGTGCTGGATTCCACGGCATCAAGCCGGCACATTATCAAGATCTGATAAGAAAATAATGTCGGGCGCAAAATAAAGTAATGGGTTCAACTGATATAATTAGACAAAGGGAACCGGCAATTTTTCGCCTGTTATATGGGAGTCCTGTTTTATCTGAATGGAATAATGTGTGTAGGGTGTAGGCTTATGAATTCAACCCGCCAATCATACAATTAGGCCTAAGAAAGCATGCGTGAGCTCATAGGCCTTGAAACCTGCATCTCAGTCTTGGCTCTCTGCATACAAACAGTCAAGGCGTCTTGGTTGAGGTAAATTTTAAAAATCAAAAGCAAGTCCATGCACTGAGAGGTCACTGTATGCAAGTCTGTGCAAATTGAATCCTTTCATAGCATGGTCCAAATTACTGATATTAATGTACTTATATATAGAAAAAGTAGGGATTTGTTTTATTACTGTTATATCGAAGTTCCTGTTATGACAGATTTATGGATTTGACTGCATGAATATGTTTCTTAATTTGTTACGGTTTTGTCTTTTTAAAGGAAATTGAAAATGTCCCGTCGTCATAAGCAGGAAGCAAACATAAAAAAGAAGAAGCAGGCCAAGGATGACCAGGTGCAAAAATCCAAGGAGGGCATGAAGAGGAAGATCACAGCACAGCTAGGTAGCTGATGGATACATTTTCTATCCTTATACATTTTTTAAAAATTTTTTATTGCTGTCATCAATTGGCAATTTTATAATACACCCATTTCTAGAAAAACCCACAATTTTGCAGGTTAAACATAAGGTATTATTTTTCCTCCCTCAGTATTTTTATCTGTGGTACAATTATCTGTTTTTACTAAGAAATCAGAAACCTACGTAGTGGTTTTTTATAGTTTTTTTTAATTGTTTGCCTTTATTTTCCTGATAATGATAATATTTTCCCCCTGTTTTTTTATCTTCAGCTGCTACTGCCAAGAATGAGGAAGGGAACCAGAGTGAGGATGATGACATTGAGTACTACAGAAGTGAGGTTGGCCAAGAACCAGAACCAGGTAAGTGTTTGGTCAGATTTATTTATGTAACGACAGCTAAATCCCATTTTGTTTTTTCCTTCTTTTTTTTCGTCTTCTTTCTTACACATGCAAGTATCATTATCCAATATTGCAAGAATTTGTTGGTTTTTTTTGTGTTGTGAAATTAATCCATCACAACCTAAAATCAATAGAGCTTTAATGTGACGTACCATATGCTTTACTCAGCATAAAAAAACTGAGAAAAAATATTGATAGTTTGCCTAGCCAAAAAATGAAAATTTATTTTTTAAAAACAGAAGACAAAGCCCTATTTGATACTCTCCCAAGCGGTAAAGTGCTAGTCTCACTCTCATTCTTTCTCTACATCAGGTACAAACAGGAGTAGGTATATATCATTCTTATTAGTTTAAACCTTAAAAAGACCTCCAAAACAAACCACACCATTTAACAGGCATTGAGGGCAACCAGGCACATTAGGATAACCAGAGTTATTTTTCCCCATGCACAAACAGGCGCAGAATGGGTTAAAAAGCAGATTGTCTATTGTTTACATTTGATATCTTATTTTGACTCACACTCAATTTTTTTATCATTTTCTTTTCATTTACTTAAGGTTTGTTTTTGTATTGTTTCGTTTGTTGCTTGGTTGTTTTGCTGTTTCATCTCATTCTTTTTCATAACCTTTACTTTTTCTTTGCTTGCCTACCACTTTCTTTGCTTTTTTTTTTCAGAAATGTTTTCTCAGATGAAGAGGAAAAGGAAAGCTCCACAGGAAAGCCATGTCCCGAAAGCCAAGAAAGCTAAAGTTAATTTCAAGAAAAACATTGGAGATGACAGCCCGTCAAAGAAAGAAAACAAAAAGCATAAATTCTCAGTCAAATTTAGTAATAGTTCTCAAAATGCTACGAAGGCCAAAGTGTTCAAGGGCAAAGCCCAAGGGAAGTCGTTTAATGTAGCAGGTAAAAAAGGAAAGAAGGCAGCCTTTAATCCTAAATTTAAAAGATGAAACTAGCTGGAAAGATGAGGCAAAAAAAATAATTCGTATTGTAACGAATGTCAGTGAATTTGACTTACCAGCACATCATTATCATTGGTTGCAGTGTTAGTATGGGACATTTCTGACAATAGATATACAGTCAAGCCCGTTTATAACAGTCTATATTATAAAAGGAACTATATATAATGGTGATAAATAAAAGTCTGTTCTTTTTCTTTATATTATAATTGTAAGAAATAGGAACCTTGCTATAAACAGGATTCAAGTTAAGCAGAATTTGATATAACAGTGGCCTTACTTACATTGCATGAACTTGCTTTAATCTGAAAAATTATTCAAATTTGTCTTAACCAAGGCGTCTTCTTTGTATGATTGTTAATCGTTACATACGCTGAGGAGAGCCAAAAGTAAGGGGTAGGTCTTAACCCTTTCTTCACTGCTAAGGCCACCAAAATCCTCAAAACTTGCCTGTTCTTATACCAGATAATTCAGATTTCGGTGAACTGATATCTGATATATCTGGTATAAGAGCATACATTTTTAATATTTTGCATATAATTCAGTTGGGCTAGAATCAGACCTCGCAGTGAAAGGGTTAAAACATTGACAATTCAGAATCCATCTTTTTCACAAGAGCTCCCTGGCACTTTCTTAGGCACCATAATTTTAGACTGTTGAGTTTACACGCATGCACACTACACATCTACTTTGATTCTACAATACTCCATTCTATTAGGAAATAACAGAAATTGCTTATAATAACAGGGAAATCTTGTCGTGTTGTATCAGAGTTTGACTGTATATTATATTTGAGTTGTCAGAAAGTAATTTAATACAAGAAGCTCTTACTGACCCCAATGATGAATTAAATGATGTCCAATTTGGTACTATGATACATCAACTCCCCGACCCAAATACTGTAGTTAGTTATGTAGACAAGCCTGTACTTGTTTGTCACATATTTGTCCAATCTTGTTTAGGAGACACGCCTACTTGCATTACTATTGGACTGCTCCTTGTATCATTAGACAAATATATGCAGGTCTGTATCTGACAGAATTGAATAGAAATCAGGCTAGGTTTCATTGCATTGCATCTGGTTATTATGTAGACTATAACTATAAATAACTATTATTAGAAATGAGATGGCAGATGAAGAATTTTTTGACATTTTAATTTTAGCAAATAATTTTCTTCGAAAAACATTCAGACTCTGACTCTCACAGAAACAACTCTAGACTATAGGAGATTCAGTATTGTCTTTGGACTGAGTCTCATGTTAAAGTTCCTCCCAACTACCACTCAACAGATGGGCACATGTTAAGAGAAGGAGGGGAAAGAAGCAAAGACATTCATGTACAAATATCAAATATTGATTAAAACTATTCAATTGTATTACACTCGTTTACTGGTTTTTTGTTTGTTTTGCTTGTGTTGATGTTAATATGGGGGAGTGAGAAAAAGATAAACACAACCGTTGGGTGGATTATTTACATAACAATAACAACGGGAAAAGAGAGGCAAGACACGACAGTATTGAGACATCACATTGGTAAAATACAAAGAAGAAAAAAAGTTTCTTGTGTTTATGTAAATGTATGCCTGCTTGTGTGATTATTGTTCAAGCTGTGACTGGGTGGTTGTGGTTGTCGGACCATAAATGAGGAGGGGTGCGGATTAAAATGATGCAAGACACGCTTAGTACTAGTACTTAGTCCGTACGTCAGTACACGGGTTGTAAGTTTCACGCTTAGTGGAAAAGGTAGTAAAATACAAATGGAAAGGCAGAGCCAAATGAGACTTAAAAGCTCGTGTACAATAATAATACAGTGCTCGCCGGATTCTAGCACACTCTGCAGTACAGCACGCTAAGTCAAGGTTACCGATTTTTTTCTATATAAT